>QFEW01023053.1:0-18225 GCA_003316525.1 Termitomyces eurrhizus
CTTCATCCATGACTAATACCGACCTGAATCTGAAGAACCTGAAACCGCCATACAAAGTCAGACTAGGTCTTCAATCTAAAGAGTTTCTCATTAATGAAGAAGTGCGACAAAGAAAGTAAGTTTCTGTTGTCTATATAATAAGTACTGTCTTTCGACTTTTTATGAGGGCCATTGAGATGAATTTGGCAAACAAAGACCTCGAGGCAAAGAAGAAAGATGAGGAAGTTGCTGCCAAGAAGCAGAAAGTGCAAGAGGACAAGCAATGGGAAGGTATGTCATCTGTTGTGGTTCTCGTTTGCAATTGTTCATAGTCCTTTAAATCATTGGTAGATAATCAAGAGCAACATGTCAACAGTTTGCGTGCTTTTACCAAGGACACAAGGAAGAAGAAGAAGGCCAAGATCGCTGTTCTTGGATAATAACTTCATGTTTTGACTTTTTTGTATGTAATCTGCAACAACCTTCTTTATGCTATGGTTGAGTAGTGGGTTTTTAATGGTTGACCTTGAATCCGTGTATACATTTCAGGGTCCATATTGTACAACATCAATAACTTCAAAGAATTTGGAAGTAAACAAGACAAAAGAAGTACTAATATAAGGAACTTAATAGTAGAACTAATAAGAATAAGGAAATTAATAGAAACTTCTAGAACATTCCAGAGCATCACGTGATCTGCAATGAACTTGTGAGGAACTGAGATGTTTGAGCTTGTAAGAAACCCTTTCTCTTACTTACGTAAGAGAGTCAGGGACAAGCATTGTCTAACACAAACATATATAAATAGACAGCTTGTAGATAGCACTCTCCATTGCTTATACCGAATTGAGGGTGAGTTATTCATACATTTACTAGCGTACCAGACCCACTAACTATACCGTAGAATATCTCTACTGATATCATTCTTAGGTATAGCATCAGAGAATTGTCAGGGTTCCAACAAGATGTTGCAATCCCTTATATTGAGAGCAATTTATAAGATATGTATCAGAATTGCAGGGAGTGTACAAATGATTATATATATTGGTATCCATTATGAATTCTGTGGATCAACCATATGTATCAGAATTCTTATACATATAAGCAAGTTCAGTCTGATAGGATCAATTGTATGTGTAAATGACATATAATGACTGGTTGTATTGGCCACTGGTGGCTAGGTATTTCAAGTTTGTAGCTCTGCTCTGTGGCTAACAGTGTCATAAGGTAGTGACCTCTGGTATCACACCATCAGATGACCTTGGCAGCAAGAAGATCATTAACATTCTGAGTTTCCTCTGAACAAATCAGGCACTTCTGTGCATTCAATCTACCATTGGTTTCCAACAAGACTAAAAGACTTGTTATTCTGTCTTGAGAACAACACAACTACAGTTTTGAGAAACAACCAAAAATTATTTTCTACCAGGCCAGGAAGGGATATGTCTGATGAGGCTTCTCCATCTTGCAGTTAGTTATAGCACTTATTGTGATCATCTCTCAGGTGCAAATGGTCAAATGAGAAACAGAAATTATATTTGAACATAAATAACTACAAGGTATAGGTAAATAAAATCATTTATGGTCAGAGAGGCCTGAAAGAGCAAGATGCAAATCAGGATGGAGACAGAACTAAGAATTACAGGAAATAATATTGGCTATCATCTATATATAAAAATTTGGAACACACCTTTCCACTTTGAATGATGTCTGACACAGAGAACCCATGAACAATAATATCTTCAGCCCAGTGGCACAGTATCTTTAAAAAAACATACTTTGCCAACAAATGACAACACATTACAGATAAAGAATAAAAATGAGACCTATTAACTATATCATTGACAGCCAATGCAGAAACTCTAAGTAGAAGATATACTCTTTATTGATATCCAACACATTGCAGTAAGGAGTATAAAAGCAGGACATGTGAGCAATGTCTTTAGCTCAGTGATACAATAACTTAGAGTAAAAGACATACCTTGTGAACAAATTGCTTTCACATTGCAGTAAGGGGTATGAAAATGAGACCTATGGACAATATCATTGACAGCTCATGGGGTAACTCTATATGAAAGATATACCTTTTACTGAATGTCCAACAAAATCATTTAAGTTAGGTAACTTGCAAGTTCTCAGAGCATCACAAAAGCTGTAAATAGTATTGTCAGTCATCAGCTCAGTATGCAGGTCTGAAATATATGCTCAAATCAGAGGCAGAAAAGACCTATTTTGTTAATATAGGCAATGGAAAAATTAGGAGGATTGAACAAAAAATACTGCACAAGACAAGATACTGTGCTAATAAACTTGGTGCTATATACAGGCAATCACAAGAGAGTGCATGGATCTAGCTGCATGGTCAACTTTGCAAGACATTGATGGTGTAGTTTGATTTTTCAAGCAAATTCAGAGTAATAGGCCAGCATGCCCAGCTTGTTCCAAAGATGAGTGGAAGAATCCTAAATACTTGAGTAGAATACACACAGTTATTATCATTTACCCATTCACTAGGATAAAAATTAGATGGCTTTGAGGAGAAACATGTAGACAACAAGTCAACAAGCTGAGAGATTGGGTTGAGTGTCCAGATATCAAAAGATCCTTGATATAGAATTCCTGTTTGGTTGAAGGTTCCAACCTGAACTTGATTGACACTTGATTGTAAATATAATGGATTCTTTGACTAACTTTCAAGTTATGATATAAAGCATAGTTACAAAGCAACTCCAATGCAAATTTAGGAGTTGCATTAAATGTATGAAACTATTGAATTATATTTTGATTGACTCCACCTTCAATCAAATTTGTTTCCTGGCAGAAACAATAGCAAAGGAGACTAAACCTGTCCCACTCACCAGCATAGTAGAGAGTGACTCCAGGAGGATCAGAATAATAGCCTCAATAGATAGTTTTGAGAGTAATTTTTGCAATCTCTCAACATTTGTCATTGAATAGAGGAATGTCAGTCTTTGCATCCTTGAGAGGACCAAAGGTTTGGAAAACTAGGCTGATAGGTGGAAAGAGCTCTTCAGGAGGTGGGACAAAGTGTTTAACATGCTAAAAGATCCAATGAAAATGATAGGAAACCATACTTTCTCAGCTAATTTCTTTTTCTGCTGAGAATAATTCAACAGAAGCTTTATCTTTGGAACAATAAAGAAAGCATCTTGTAGTGCACCAGCAAAGGATTGATGGCACCATACAAAAAGTTTCTTGGATTGCAATTGTTTAAACAGTTTTTCAAATCCTTTCTTGTATTCTTTAGCATGATTTTACTCTTATGTATTGATAAGAAGTTGCATTCCATGCTTTGCATGACTGAGGTCTCAAATGATCAGAAATGTATTGACCATAGTGATGTGTCATTTTACCATATATTGTACAATATAGTTACATTGCATTGTATGCACAACTGTTGGCATTCTACTGAGTTCCCACCAGTCCTCTATATTTGCCCTTATTTTCTTTCTGTTTACTGATTATAATATTCTTCAGTATTTTCAAAGCAGGTAAACTATTGTTGTGACATCAATTTATTTTGCTGTGTTTTGGCTAAGGATGCACTATTGGCCAAATGCCTTGAGCTGGAATAAATCTGCTTTTAGGTGACTGCATTAGCTTTATAGATATATCTTCACTAGCAAATTGCCATTTAATATCTAAAAATGATGCATTATTGTAAGGGTTCTTATTGCTCTAACATAATGCTGTATGAATGTTAAAAAACATGTGATCTTTTCATTTGCATTGTCTAAAAGAAGAAATTAGATTGGATGCAATCAATTGGCATGAAGGTGGGCCATAATGCATGATGTGCAATGGCCAGGTTGAATGGCATGATCCAATTGTTGATTGCAGAGGGTGGTTGGGCTGTCAGGTAGTCCTGGAGTCCATGATGCAGGGCTGTTGGTGTCAGGGGACTCCTCATTTCTTCCTTTTCTCACTCCTTATCTCTTCACTCTCCCTTTATTCATTCTCTTATTTCTTCTGACATTATTTTATTTTACTGTTTCTGTTCTTTCAACACTATCTGTTAGTACTACTCTCAGCCCTTGAAATGCTCTGGTTCTTTAGTTACCATTCAGACAAGTGTGGGCTCTTCAGCACCGCTTCCAGACCACTTATATAAGCCGGAGTTTGCCTTTCTGACTTCTAAAGTCCGGAGTTTTCCTGCCTTGTTTGCACAGTTGTTTGGTTAGTCAATTTTCGAGTTTTTAAGGGTTTGTTGTACTGTACAGTTGTTTCCCATGCTTCAGAAGCCCCAGAAGCATCCAACCTGGCATAGAGAATTCTTAGACTTGTTCTCTTTGAATCTCCCTCTGCCAGATGAGTAGTTATTATGATATTGTCAGTACATACTCTAATACACTTTGGATCTCCCTCTGCCAGCTGTGTGACTGAGCCACAGCGTCTAGAGGTTGCCCTTACAGTTGGGGATACTGTGTGATGGCAGGCCTTAATGCTTGTGATGGCAGTATCAGCAGTTGTGATGGCAGGGGGTTGTGTCATAGGGTTGGAGGAGGGGACCCAGATGGAGTTCTGGGGGTGTCCTGGGGTGGTTCTGGATGGGAGGGGTTGTGACAGTCTAGTCTTTTCTTTACTCACATAATTTGTCATGGCATAGTTACCAATACCTCTACCTGTGATCAAGCCAGAGATATGCTGTTGTCACTAGAAAGACAATATTTTATACATGTTTGTATGTACAATCAGAACTATATTTCTGGGAAGTCTATCAATTTTTACTCTTTGTGGAGTATAAATAACATATCTAGCATGAGCTATCTAGCCAATCTAATGCAACTTTTTCAACCATGCATGAAACTTTCCTGTCTATTGGTGATGCATAATTCTATAGTTGCATTATTCTTGATTATAGCAGGCAAGCCTACATATAACAACAGCTTACCTGTGATTTGAACACTGTAAGATGATGGAGATTGGTCCTACAATACATGTTGTATAAATAAAGGAAATCATCTTATAGTTTCTTTAGTGTGTGTGTAGTTAAATGAATAATTTAGTTAGATGAATGATTTTTTATTTCATGGCCATCTCTGGATGATAGATTATCTTTGCTATAAAAATGCACTAGTTTCTGATAGCTTTTGCTACAATGTTGATTGAACCTTTGTCCATATTTTGTGTGGTGATTATAGAAACATTTCTGAACTGTTTGTTAGATATAGATAGGCAGCTATTAGAGGTGGCCAATGATCTGCTCCTGAGAAACTTCACATTTTTTTTGGTGTATGCTCTATACCTCATATTTTTGAGTGCAGTATGCAAAGCCATGTCCTCTGCTGACTAAGTTTTCTGCCTCATGTTTTTATGCAATATGACAATAGCTGTTACTTGATGCTATATAGCCTTGCTTATAGCAGTTTCTTGATCTTTCAATGTTTTGATATTTAAACCTACAGTTCTGCTATATGATTCCAATCCTTCATGCTCAACAACAGTGGGTAACTGAACAAAATTACCTGCATATACTATGCTCAACTCTCTAAAAGAGATATCTAGTCTACCAGACAGCTGAGCCAGTCTTGCAGAAATCTTGTACAAGTCTCAACATGACAGCATAGACACTTTGTTAAAAAAACACATAATTAATACTTAGTAGACAAGTTGTTTCTTCAATGCATCAACCATATTATTAATGCTAAACATTGAATAATATATTGCACCTATAAGTGATGCAGCAGTGCTGGTAGGTGAAACTACAGCTGGACAATATGCTCTCTTCTAGCTTCAAAATACTTAATGAAGACTTGGAGCATCTGGGTGTTTCTGATGCCCCCCCCCATTCCTCTTATATACAATTTAAGTTGCTCAGGCATAGACAAGGTTGTGTGATTAGCCACTTTGCAGAACACTCTCAACTGGTTTTTGTTCGCCTATAGTCTGAAGATATAATAATAATAGTAGGTTTCCATTTATTATCTACATATATTTTCTGAAGATATTTCCAATCTACTATGTCAACATGGCCCAGTAGTTCTGGTATACTGTCTGTTA
This sequence comes from Termitomyces eurrhizus, assembly GCA_003316525.1. Taxonomy (NCBI): domain Eukaryota; kingdom Fungi; phylum Basidiomycota; class Agaricomycetes; order Agaricales; family Lyophyllaceae; genus Termitomyces; species Termitomyces eurrhizus. Next base: position 6,001 of record QFEW01023053.1, read on the forward strand.
ATTTACAACTACATGCAAATACATTAGATTTGTTGCTCTTTAGCACCTCCTGCTGCTTTGCTATAACAACAGCTTTCCAGTAAGGTTGAGTTATGTTCTTCATCTATAGGTTGAATAACATCAATTTGAGAAAACACCTAGTCTATTATAGGATCTTTCCAACTTAAATTTGCTATAGTTTCTGATATTTGCAGCATATCAGACCTATGTTTTAATTCTTCCTTGCCAAATACAGTGGATGCTTCTTCATCAACACTTGCAATTACATTGTCTATGTCCTTAAAGTTTTCAGTTTTGTCCTGCTGCATCATGTCAAAGAGTTCATCTCTGCTCAGCATTGAATTAGTAAGACATACACCTCTACTCTTCAGCTATGCATAAAAGTTGTTGGCTGCATCTAAACACTTATGTTATATGTTCCTATTTTTAAGCAATGTGAGTTGGTGCTTATTGAAGGTTGTATATTCAAAAAGCTGAATCTATGTTGCTCCAGTATTTTTAAGGTTATGTTCTCTATGTTAGGGTTTAAACAGCATTAACATAGTTACACAATAGTACTCTTTATCCCTTTGATTCTTTTTAGGTAAAGATCTGCCTACTAAATTAGGGACATGCCTACATAGAGGAGGATACACATATAGTAGCTCAAAAAACTGCCCCAATATTTGGCCTTTTTAGAAAGATTCACATGGTGTGCAACAATTATCTAATCAAAGTTCATAGAAATTCACATGACATATAACTGCATCCTGGCTTTATAATGATGTATAGATCATGTGATTTGGACAAGAACTTGCTGATTAATAAATCAAACAAAATATTCAATCATTGGAGTAGTTTTTTGACCAATTCTAATTTACTCTAATTTTTATATCTAGTACTTGGTATCTCCATTTGCCTTTATAACTGCTTTGATCCTTCTAGGCATGCTCTCTATGAGGCTTTGGCATACTTCTGATAGTATTTTATTCCACTTCTTGACTACTCTCTCCCACAACTCATGCACTTCTTGAGAGAGTACCTCATACTTCAAAAGTTTGCATTTAATGTAAACTCAGAGGTGTTCAATAGGATCAAGGTCAGGGGATTGGGCAGGCCAGGATATCACAATAATGTTGTTATCAGAAAACTATGTTGTTGCCTATTTGGAGATGTGTTTTGGGTCATTGTTCTACTGAAAATATTGTTTGTTTTTTTTTTTCTATTTCCAACTTCTCAAAGCTTTTCACCACTCTCTCATCCAAATTCCCACAGTACTATGCAGCATCTATCTTTCCATGAACTTCTATGAGCTTCTACACTCTATCTCAACTCATGCAGCCTCATACCATTGAATTGTTTCCTCCTCCATTCTTGACAGTTGGTGTAGTGATGTGGTCAGATAGTAGTTCTCCTGGAATTTTCCACACATATACTTTCCTATCTGATTCAATCTAATTAATTTTTGTTTCATCACTCCACAAAACCCTCTTCCCATCCTCCACTGTCTAGTTTTCATGATACTGAGCAAACTTGAGCTAGTTTGCACAATGAGCAGCCTTAAGCATAGAAACTTTTTTCTTTTGTTGCTGAGCAAAAACCTGCCTTTTTCAATGCATTTCTGATTATCTGAGGATTAACAGTATTAGAGATGACAGAATCAATGAACTGTGTGGCTTGAACAGCATTATCCAGCTTCTCAGTAGTAATTTGATGAATAATAGACTGTTTGTCATATGTTGTAAGCTTGGAAGAACAACCTCCAGAATGATTCTCTTTGTTGCTCTCCAATCTTTGCTAATCCTCCCTATAATGCTCTTTTCCAGGCCAGTTTTTGCTTGGATTTGACACTGAGAATACTCTTCATTAAGAAGAAAAGCAACAGAAGAGTGATTGGCAGCAGAAATAAGTCACATAATAGTGGTAGAGAGTCAAGAAGGTGATTGATTCAAGTTGAACATGTCAAATTAGTACAAAGAAGGTCACATGACATTGTTTATACTTCTCACAAGGTGTTTCTATCTTCTACTGCTGAAAAGTATTGAAAAAGTATGAAAATTAAAATGAGTCAAAAAACTGTCCCAATGATTGAATATGTTGTTTGATTTATTAATCAGCAAGTTCTTGTTCAAATCACATTAATCTATACATAATTATGAAGCCAGGATGTGGTTGTATGTCATGTGATTTTCCACAATATTTTGCTTAGATAATTGTTGCACACCATGTGAATCTTTTCAAAAAAGCCAAACATTAGGGCAGTTTTTTTAAGCCAGTGTAAATACCATGAGTCTTGGCAAGCAGATGACAATTTGAAAATTTAATAGCCATCAAACTCTGCATGTTTTTCATTCCACCAAGTGAGGTGTCATCATTATTAATCAATATATTATGCATTCTGTTGTTCATCTTAACTCTCTTCCATCTCGATGACCATTCATACAAAGTCATCCAGCCCAACTCTGGTCCTCTGAAAATATAATCAAATATAGGTGATAGCTCTATCACTTGTTTTTATTATTGTCAACTTATCAGAAACATTGTCATGTAACTGGTCAACAGCATTGTTGGCCAATACAAATTCAAGAAATTATAGTCAGTATAATGATTGAGATTGCTTAAGAGTTATATGCAAATTATCTAGATAAGTTACTTCTTGTTGCTAAGCATGAAACTATGGTGAGACTCCATTGAGTAGAGTTCAAGTGTCATAAACTAAGACTCTTACTATCAGTTATTGGAAAATAAGCTAGCTAATTAGTCTCACAATCTTGAATATACAGTATCTCAAAGAGTTCAGAAGCATCATATTGAGATCAATGAAGATTTTTCATTTTAATCTTTGAAGTGCACTAAACTGACTAATAAAGCAATTTTTGATAAAGATGAAGACTTTCAAAGGGAAGCACAGTAGCAGTTGTTTTTTGAAGTAAATGCTGAGAACTCCATATATTCTTTGAATTGCAGTCTGAACAAAGTGTATGTAATTGTTGAATGTAATTCAATATATTTACTTTGGATGTGATAAAAGAAAGACACAGTTACATGAACAAACAGGATTGAAAACTTTGTTTGAATGCCTCCATTAAGATTGCAACTAACAACATGCTCTGGTTTTATCTACTCTGTCACAATGCCCACTGGCTTGGCAGCACAGAGGAATAATTGCTCTTGTATTATAGGCAATAGAAGGTGATATTGATAACAAGGCTTAAGATTACATCTTGAATGTCCATTGCTATTGCACTCAATTGTAGTAGAGGATGTGCTGCCAGAACCAGTTCTTAGCAGAACAAATACTTACTTGTTCTTGGTCCAGATAGTCTCTCCCATATTAGCATGATGTTAGATAGTTGCATATATCCATCATCTAATTTTCCAAGTTGCTGAACTTGGATTCACCCTTATATAGTTGGATATGCTTGGCTTTGGCCTTACATGGCTTGATGCCTTCAGGCAGGCATAATGGCACACCTACCACATCATCAACAATACTGCTGAGGTGTTGGTGCATATTATTATTATACACCTTCATTGGCTCAGTCAATTCCAGTATCATATTATGGCCTTCCATCAGTAAATAATGGAAAATGCTTGCACCAGTTGTTGACCAGCACCATGTGATGGGCTCTCTATGCCCCAGTGAGGTGGAAACTGCCTACTACCATTATCTCCAGCTCATTTGGCTTGATGGGAAGTTGCATCCTCCTATCCTTGCTATGTGCAAGCTGCATATCTGATATACTATTCCTGCATGGCATTGACAAATGCCCTCTCCTTAAACAAGATACTTTGATTGTCTATCAAGGTATGACCTCTCTGGCTCAGGTCTTGGTTCCTCATGTGCTGATATGCCACACAATCCACAAAGGAAGCTGCCATTGAGACACAACTTGATTGTGGCCTCTCCTCTGACTCACTTTTGACCTGCACCAAAGTGACTTCCTCTGCCTTAAAATCTGCTGAACCTGACTCTACTATAGACTGAGGTCAACCAGCATGACCTTAGAATGCTTCCTGTCTTTGTCTGCATGAAATCTTGCTGTGAACTGTTTTTGCCCAGTTGCTGAGGAGCATAAATGTTACTCATAGCTTCCTTCAGATGAGGAGAGAGTCTTGCCCTTGCAGAGATTGATAGAATAAGATTTGCTTCCTCTGGTGTTGAGGCTGCTGAGCCTCTGTCAGGTTCCGCTGAGTCGGGGGCCTTCCCGGGAAAGCAACGCCCTTACGATGCGGACTTGACCTACGAATACTCGGGTGTCTGGAACTCCGAGGCTAGGGCTCCGGGGTTCAAGACGAGGACAGGGGTAATCCCGGGATAGGGGACTAGAGTCCGGAGGTTTTGGGTTGGAGGTAACTGGGGTTAGAGGGGGTCGAGTCGTGAACCGGAGGTTCTAAGACGAGACCAAGTTAGTAACTTAAGAGTCGCGAAGTGCGTACCAAAGCTTAGAGCACGCAAATACTAAGGTGTGCCAGTCGAAGCGTACCAAACAAGGCGTACCAGTCAAGCAAGGGGCACGCAATACCCAAAGTAACAGTTATGCAATATCAAGACTACCGAATACAACAGGGAGCTACACTATAAGTACTACGGGGCCGGGTCTCGGGGTTCCGGGATGTCTGGGATGGGTTCCGGGGGTCATTGAGTAGCGGCAGGGGCTGTATACCGGGATCACGCGTGTGGGGCGCGCGATCAATTGGCGCGGATGGAGCCGTGATGCGTGATGCGTGATGGCCGGCACGAGTCGCGTGATCTGATTGTTGATCGGGGCTGGGGACGGCTGATGGCAGTCCTTGATGCACGTGATGGTGGTGTCGGCGGTCGTGATGGCGGGGCGTGTCCTGTGGGGTCGGAGGGAGGGTCCCGGAGGGTGTTCCGGGGGTGTCCCGGGGTGGGCCCGGAGGGGAGGGGTCGTGACAGCCTCGATGCATCTTCTGTTGCAGGTATGCCTGAGCCTCAAGCTTTAGAATATGCACATAAAAATCAATATATTCCACTGAATTTTCAGGAGGTATAATTTTACCTCTAGCTTGTACCATATGAATATGCTTTACTGCATACAGTCCTAGCCTTGATTGAAGGGTACTTGCCCTATACCAACAACACCTGCACCTGTAAAATGGATCTGTGGCATCCACCCTCCTCATCATGACATTTCCTGATCCTCTCAGTAGACCCTCAGTGTCCCCTGCTCTGAACTCCCTTGTTTCTGGGCCATCAGCATCAATTAAGTTAGTACCTGCCAACTGCCCAACTCTGGCCCATGCATCCTACCTGTAAACTGCAAAGGTCTTTGACCTTCCAAAGCATTCTGGTTAGCAGTCAGTTGACCAGGCCTTGTAGGCAGACAACTACCTCTAGTACCCAGCTCCAGGGTGTCCCATCCTGCTCATTGGTCTTCATGACCACTTGCTGCTTGCACTGGCCATTGCTCAGTCCACTGAGTACCATGTGGCATTTCTTGAGGCTGCTGTGAAGTACCCTCTGCTGCTGCCACTACTGGTGGTTCAGAAGGCAATGCAGGGTCCAATGGCATGGCCATCAGATATATGAATGACTGTGCAAAGGTCTCATTTTTGCAGTCAAATTTGTGTTGCTGGTGAGTTGACATCCTTGTCAATGTGTCAAACAAAGTTTGATGTTTGCCTTATCAGTCTAGACCCTAAGTCTAGTAGAATTGCAATTCTTTTTATAGACTGGAATTAAACCCAAAAGGTTCAAAAAAGTGAAACAATGTCAAAAGCTTAAAGTCACACCACAGAACCAGATCAATATTTGATTCAGTTCTATGAGTAATGTAACAACAAGCGATCTCAAGTAAGATAGTGGCAACAGTAATACATAGTATATTATGCAATTTAAGTAATGTAGAATTATGGTTATTAATGCTATGTGCCATGCAATAGACTCACTGAATAACTAATAGGTTACTCAGTAATATAATGATCTTGAACAACTAGTAGCTTGTGCAAGAGTACACTAGGACTTAAACCTAGGACAAAGGCTCTAAATTACTTCTCTCCAGTTGGTCTAAGACTACTGTCTGCTCAATGTGATGATAGTCAAAACTGCTACCAACTCTCTCATCTCCAAGCTCATCAACAATCTCTGGGGGGTGTGTGGCTACTTTACTAAGTTGGATGTCTACTGGAGCTATAACAACATGTGCATCCAGGAGAGAGATGAGTGGAAGGCCATGTTCTGGATCAAGCATTGGCTGTTTGAACTGCTGGTAATATTCTTTGGACTCACCAACAGCCCTGCTACCTTCCAGACAATGATGGACAACATTTACCAGAACCTCATCACCAATGGAGCAGTGTGTGTGCAGTGGTATGTGACTGAGATGTGGCAACAGGAATGTCAAAAATTGTAGGTATTAATAATCAAGAACAAATAAGTCATGCAACAGGTAATTAGAAGGTATAGAATTCTCTCTCAACAGCATGAAAAAAAAATCTTTCCCAGTATTCTTTATTATTTTTAAGAAGGATAGCTATCCTGAACAAAAAAAGTAAATCTTATAGAAGGGAGTGTCATGTGCTTTGAGAAGGGTCTCTTTGATCAACATCATTAACCACAGATGTCCTACAATGTTGTAGCAGTGCACGTGTGTGCCAGTCCCCAACTCCTACATGTTTATTTTTCTTTTATTACTTTTTATTACTTGTATACTTGTATTTTATTAATTTTATTTATGTATATATGTACTCTTCTCTTCGCTCTTTATTTTCTTTATTCACTTCAGGGCATGACAGAGATTTCTGGAGAAAAATCCATCAGAAACAGGTCATGTGACTTCCAACAAGTGTTTCTCCAGAAAGACTAAAAGTATAAATTGAGAAATAGTAAAAAAAACACTTACTGTAGTGAACTGTATGGTAGCAACCGGGAGCGGTGCGTTACACAAAATCTTGGATCTGAGTTAGCAACCAAGGGTGCGTTATGCGTGACCAACCATGATTTAGGCAACTATTGCTAGGGCACTCTGCCAGCGTTATTGAGGAGGAAGGCAATTAATTTATGTAACTTCCAACGTCAGTATGCTGGTTCTCAATCGAGTGCATTTTTTTTGTGCAATCAATCTCTCTGAATTTACCTCTATAGCTGATAAAAATGAGGGTATTCCAGCAGCACTTGCAGCACGAGTTGCTTATCTTGATACTCTTCTCAAGAATCTGCCTTATTTAATTCCATCAGATCTCTCTGATTCTGAATCAAAATATCATTTCTACTTCGGCACTGAAGATGTGGCACAAGAGGGCCATTATTATGCTTTCAATCGACGCCTTGAGATCTGCTTTGAAGTTACATGTTCAAAAAAATACTAAAAGAGGTTACTTCTGAGCGAAAATTTGTTCAAGACAGATGGCTTGAAAGGCTCAGGTCAGAGGCTCTTTTGGATGAAGAAAACAATTAGAGACACTTTTCTTGCACTGATTTCCATTAAAAATTCACAAAAATACAGGTTTAAAAGTTTTGATTTTCAACTAGCAACTCCCCATGCATTACGCATTACTTTTAGGCGAATAGACAACTCTGGAAAGCTGTGTTATGCGTTACGGTTGCAACCATACAGTCCGCTACAGTATTGTGTTTTTTGTATATTTCTTGAGCTATTTTTAAATTTTTCTTTCTCTATTTCTCAAGAAATACGTGGGGAACACAAATTGTGTTTCTAGACTGTTTCTTAAAAAATATGGCACATGTATCTTTTGGTTTTTCTAAAGTTATCTTTGTAATTTTTTTTATTAAATGTTTTTCAATAAACTTTCTTTGTGTTGTTTTAAAAAAATAAATTGTAAAAACATGATATATTTCTAAAAAAAAGACCAATTAGAAATTATTTAAATGTTTCTCAAGAAAGATCTATTAGAAACACTGTCGCATCAATGAGCATGGCACTGATCACACAATGAGCGTGCACTGATCTTCTTCCTCATCAGTCTGGTACACTCACATGCAGCTAATGCAGTGATAGGCAACAATATATTGGTTTATGCAGTACAAGAAATGCAATAGTAATGACAAAAAAAGGCGCTCACATAAAAAAAATTAAATGGCAGGTGAAATCAAGAAAAGCTTTCATTGAAAATGAAAGAACAGCCAACACAAAAATGATGACGAGGAGAATGATTACATAGAGATGGGAAGCAATTACAACAGAAAGAATGGCAATGCAGCTAGTGTAAACAGTGAAGATCGTAAAGATGGCTGTAACAAGAAATATAAAGACAAAGCTTGGGGACAAGAAGTTCAGCATGGTCGATGGGCATAAGATTTTAAGGATATCTGGCATCACAATGTAGGTGATGGCCAATGCCATTGTAATAGACGATGACGTGCTGCATAATTTGATTATATGCGTAGCAAACCTGTAAACAATATATTTTCCTTGAGGTAATGCCATGGTGGCCATCATTAAGCTGTGAAATGTCGTTAAAAGTTTGGTAATAGACTCCTTCAGGTGAGTACTAACGTGCTTGAGACAATTGACTTTTCAAGGGAGATTGTAAGAACAGCACAAAAAACAGCACAATGACAGCAAAAATTACAAACCACAAGCAAGTATTCAATGCAGTGGGCCCAGGACCTATCTATAATTCTAACCTGCTCATCCTCCATTTCTGGTCTTTTCAAGTGAGATGTAAAGCTCCAGATGTGGAGCAAGGCTAAAACAGGAGAGGTAGCAGGCATGTAAAATGGTTGCGTGGTGTGAAGGCAGGAAATTAAAGATGTGTGTGTATTAATCCTTAGTTCTTGTGGGGCAGATTGACTCTGACCAGCTCTTACCCTCCCTCATCCAATCCTCAGCTGCCCCAGGGCTCCTCAGAGAGGACCAAATGCCCTCTCTCACCCTCCACGGTGACAAATGGAGCGTCAAAAACATTTTGCATGGCCATGATCGGCCATTGCAACGTCCACGTCCTCCTCCCCCATCCAATCCTCAGCTGCCCCAGGGCTCCTCAGAGAGGACCAAATGTCCTCTCTCACCCTCCATGATAATGAATGGAGTGTCAAAAATGTTTTGCACAGCTGCAATTGGCCATTGCAACGTCCACATCCTCCCCTCTATCATCCCCTCCCTCATCTGATTCTAAGCTGCCCCAAGGCTCCTCAGAGAGGACCAAATGCCCTCTCTCACCCTCCATGGTAGCAAACAGAGCATGCAGACATGCAGGGAAGACAACTAGAACATGTGATATCACAGTTTGGAGAACCACTAGGAGGTGGGGAGGGCTGAGTTCTCAGCATAAGCATATAGTCGTTTAGTAGAGACACTGATGCCGTCAAAGAGGTAGTGGAGGAAGCTGAAGAAGGCTCCATCTCTGTCTCTGTCTCAATGTGCACAGAGCACATTGTATCAGTGTCAGTCTTGGTTCCTTTGTCTTCCAGGTACTGTGCAATCAGCTCATGTGCCCAGAAAGTCGATCTCTGTCCATCCTCCATCTGACTCTGCAAACTTTCATTTCTGGAAGAAGAGTGATGATGAATGTACATTGGGATGCATGGCAAGGGCTGGAGATTTAGGAGAGCGACAAAACACCCTCTAACTGCAGAGCCAAACATCACAACCTTGAAGTATGTACATTAATCATTTTCCGTCACATACTAAAAATACAAATTCAAAAGATTATGTACAAAAAGATCAAAACGGTATCATCTGTGGACTTTCAGTAAACAAAGCGGACACTTTCTTATGCCAATCTTACCACAAACATTGGACGTTGATCCCTGATGGTCTCTATTGCTTCATTTCAAGTAAAGTCTTCAGTACTTGCACAGCTGATACCTATAAACAAAATGTCTAGTTTTATGCACTAAGAGAGACACCAGTACTTATGTTTGAAGAAATGAAATCGACTTTTTGCATGTTTTCCGTAGTCTGTATGTATCAGTTTAGTGGAGTAACTAGTACGCATGTTAGCTGACTCACCAGATATAATGACGGAGCCATGTAGATACATCTTACTTTTTGAGGCTTCATTGGAGGCCTAGAGATGCGGTAATTGAGGCTGAAGATTGATTCTTCAGAAAAGGAAGACATGTCGAGTTCACTTGAGTGTTGTTGTTTTTAGCACAAAGAAACAAAGAAAAGAGATCACAGTAACATCACATACAGGACTATGAGGCTGCAGCCAAAACTTTGCAATATGGGAAACAGTCAAGTTGAATTACCAGCCTACAATAGAGTATGCTGAAGTTGAGGTGATAACTTTGCAAGACACGTGCATATGCAATCGTGATCATGGCTATGCACGAGTCGACTTGTCAAGCGCCCACACCGCCACACAGCACTGCCACACACTATGAGGCTACAAACTGGAACTTTGCAATATGATAGATAGTCAAGTTGAATTACAAGCATACAAATAGACTATGCCAAACTATTTCACCAAATATGAGGCAACTGAATCTCAGGTTGAGGGTGGAGAGTGACTTGCAATTGTGTGGCAAGGCTTTGAAACCAGGTATCACTGTAGAAGTTGAGAGGAAGGCAAGCCACAATGTTGCTCAACGACCATGATGTATGATCATTGTTGCTGATATGTCGGACTCGTGGTCTGGTGCCAGCATGCAGGTTTCCATATGAGTTTGTTGTAGTACTGTGGCTATCAATGAAGTGGAGGAGGTTTGTGACATGAGAACTGCGCCACGTTTGTATTTTTGCCCTGTACTCGTAGGACTCACCATCAGACTTGGCTGAGCTTTGACCATCCACACTGAGCAGCTCCATCATATGGAACAAGATGTCCCAGCCCAAAACATCTATCATTTCTTTGCAAATGGCTTTCCAAGAGTGATACAGCTGCCAGATGATCAGCGACTTGAATCTGTACTCATGTGAGATACATACCTCTGTCTGTCTCCTCCTCCTACGCTTAACCTTGCAGCTTCTCTGAACCGAACTTCAGCACTGTCCACATCCTCATTCTCTCAAGGTTGCCGTTTATTGTAGGCCTTTCTCAGGGTGTCCAGATGGGCGATGAAGTGTTGAGCGACCCATGTAGGATCCAGATTCCTATGGGGATACTTTTCTATGACACATGCTGCAAACTGGTCGGCAAGTTTGAAATTCCATATATTCTGAGAGGAATGGATCCAGATTTGGAGTTTGTCGATGTTTGGTCCCAGAGCAGTGTCATCCATGGCAAAATTTGCTACGTCAACAACAGACACGAGAAGCTCTGGCCGCTCATTGACAACCTTGAAGAAGTTGACATCTTTCTCAGTACCTAAAACAAATTTCATCTCCTCTCTAATGATGCGCATATGGGTATTGTGATAGTTGGTGTGATTGATACATGTCTGAGGGACTTGAAGGGGGATGTCCTGGGAACTAGTATCTTCCTCTGAGCAGAAGTATGGAGTCTATTCATCTGGTCCCATAGCTCTTCCACTTCTTCTTCAAGTCTCCTGACCATATTCAACAAGTAGTTGTTGTCGTCTTTGTCATGTTGGTTATCATTGGGAGCACCACCTCTGATGTCATCTTCATGGGCAGGCTGAGCAAAATTGGAACTATTCGGGGCAGTGACCTAGAAGAGATGGAACATTAGAGCATGCATCAAGACGTTAGAATAAAAGGGCATACAGTGTTGATAGAAGAGGGTGCCTGTTCTGCTAAGTGATTGACAATGTGAAAATCAATGTCTCATGCACAGGCTTTCCCAAATGTAAGAACTGGCTGGATCAATCGGCAATTAAAGAGTTGACGGCTTGCAATTTGGGGAACAGGAGATGCAAAAATATTGACAGTGCCCTGGAAGTGGTGTCCAAGCTGTCAAAGTTGGATTTATCATGTGAATGAACTTGTACAAGAGCAACAGGACTTGCTCCCATGTGGCAATGAGGCTGCTGTATACTACGACCAAAGATTGCTTTGCCAAATATTGGGCTAATGGACAGAAAAAATTTTCGGCAAGAAGTCTGTAAGAAAAGCAGAGTAGCAGAGAGAAAGATAAGTAGAGAACCAGAGAGCTTGGGAAGGAAACAGGCAAGCTTGGTGAACCCAAACCTCAAGGAAAAAAAGCAAGTTTGGGTGAACCCAGAACTTGAGGAAAAGGAACAACCTTGGGTGAACCCAGAACTTGAGGTAGCTCATGTGGTGGTGTGGTTGCAAGGAGTCAGACACACTGGATTTACATAATGCCCATGGGATTCCTCCCATCCACATTACTAAGCAACTTCTCTTGATTGCCTTTATCTCTTATGTAATGTAGTTGCCAGTCAATGCGGGGGTT
>QFEW01023060.1:10160-55824 GCA_003316525.1 Termitomyces eurrhizus
ATAATAAATATAATATAATATTCTAAGTATATAGTAAGTAAATGCTATGTGGCCAATGCCACATAGCGGACTATGCTACAGGCACTTTGCTTACATTGCATTGTTGGTTTGCGGTGTTCTGATGCTAAATATAGTCTTGCTAAGACTCATTTGCCTGACATGGTACATTTAACAGTTCCATTGCATCTGCAGTTAATGGCACTTGTTGGTGCATGCTCATTTTGCATTCTACTAAGTTGGCTGGAGTGGCTGTTGAGACTGCTGACCCTTGCACTGCTTTGTGCTTGATGAATTTCTCTCCTGATTTACCACCAAGCCTCACAATAGACATCATTTGTTACATAAATAGCCCATCTGACATTCCAAAGCTTGCACTAGCATTGTAAAATAACTTTTTATCTTGCTTTGGTAGAAGCTGGTAAATAGACACAGCTTGCATCTTCACAGCTTGAGACACAGGTAGGTCACCTGTATCTGGGAAAGGAGGATCCAGATTAAGAGAGCTAGTCATAGAAGCACATTTTTGACATGATGCCAACAAAAGTTGAGAGTTTTTTGATGAGTTGCCTAGTCAGTAACAAGCCTAGAGTCTAAAGCCAATAGCAGAAAATTTAAAAAAATATAACCATTGGTTATGAGCTAGAACCTTCTTGTGTGGATCATACAGTGCTAAATCAGATGGCTGTATTAAATTTGATTAGAACTAGAGTAAATACAAGATGTTACTTTATATAATATTCAGCATTGTTGACACTTGTATGGAAGGTGATTTGCCTTCGCAGTCTGCTTTTGTTATGAAAATGTTGAAAACACTATTTTCATTTAACACTGCTGATACATTCGCTTTATCATCTTTTTCTCATGATTTGCTATATGATTTGATTGCATGTCATGGTTAACCAAACAAGCAACTGTTGCGGAAACTCAAAATCTTTTAATTCATTATCTATTGAATGGGCTATCTGCTGTTTCATTCAGTTCTGATTTAGTACCTGTGTTTTTTCACGTAATCCACAATATTTGAAACATATTTTGTTCGAAGCCGTTATTGTACACGCAATGGATAATACTACATTAATTTTTGAAATTCGTTTGATATGTAAAGCTATGGGCCTTGAACAGCTTCCGCATTGCCATGTGATGCTCATTGATTTAATGGAACCAAATCAAACGTGTATTATCGCACGAGAGGCGCTTTCCATCATGCAAAAAAATTTACATGGGGGTGGCTCGATGAACAACCTCCTATGAGATGTGCAACACCATTTTCTTGCGAAACTGGACGGGACATTATTTGGGCTCGAGTTCTCGGTAATTCATGTCATGATTGTCTTGAACAGGTTGAGGCCCTAACAAGTTGGAAACCGTTTTGGGACCAATTGCTGTGTGTCGAGTGTGGAGTATGGAGTCGCACCACTCATCGAACCGGGCGCCGCCACGTTTGGAACGCTTTGCCAGGCCTATTTGGACTCCCAAACTGGACTATTTTATAGAAAATAGGTTTCACAACAATGTAAAAGACCATTCATATTTTGACGCTATATCGTGTAGCGGGCTGTGCGGCCGCAGGGCGCCCTTAGAACATTATGACGTTACCGTCTTACGCAAACGTTACAGATATCACATGATTGTACCCTAGGATTATTTGTGACTATATCCCGTTGTGTGTAAATGGCTTTCATAGGCAGTTCTGGTGCAGTCGTAAACGTGAGTTGTCACTATTATAATCAAATTGGTGGCCTTAAACGTCATAAAAAGGATATGGCCCGCCAAAGTTTTCTCCAACTAGGCACATCACGCCTCAACTTCGGACTATTAAAGTGGATTCGTTCACCGCTCAGCAATATTTGGCCCTGGAGAGAGAGGGTACGAATACATACAAGTCGGGATTTTACTAAAAATGATTTTAGTCCTACTACGAAGTCACTGCGCTCCCTTCAGAAGTATTAGCAGAGATTTTGAAAAATGTGCACTGGCGCGATTTGCTCGCCCTACGTCAGGTAATTGATCTAAACTCTCTGATGGCCATAGTAATCAAGTCGGTTACTGCAGGTTTGCAAACGCCTCGATGAAATTGCACGGGTACGGGAAGTGTGGATAAGTCAATATCGACAATATGTTGCAGAGAAAGAATTTCAGCCAACTGTGGAAGACTCCCTGCAGTCCTATTCGCGTGAGGAGCTAGAAAATTGGGTTCTAGAACGCAGAGGAGCCGATTACGGATGGGGGTTGCCAGGACTTTCCGCTCGTGAGCGTACCATATACCTGAAGAGAACGGTCCCTTTATTTGTTGTTCCGGGTGGTCGTTGGCTCCTTTGTAGTTTGACAGATGGGAGCGTGATGTGTTATGACCTTGACCATCATGAAATTCTGAGCTCCATACTAATACCCCCTCGCGAGAACTACAGTGACGTCATATGTTACTTCCTCGCCATTGATATCGATAAAGCAGCCCCGAAACTTACGTTCAATCTCGTTACGTACCCTTTGGACTATAAAGGTCAGTTGATTTAGACCATTTATCGTTCGGTCTGGACCTCAACTCCAAACTAGGAATTTCACTTCTCGGAAATAGGGATATCATGATCTGGAGTGTTAATTTATGTGGTCACGGCTCTACTGTCCACTTGGAAGCGCATTTTTTGCATTCTTTCTCAGCTTACAAGGATGGGGCTTCCATTAGGTCGGTTAGCTTGAATGGTGATCTGATTGCTTTGTGTATGGAGGCGTCATATCGGTATGTTGAAGTCTTTAACTGGAAGCTGTCGACGTCCTCGATACATCGAAAGACTGTACTTTATCCTGATGTGGAACCGGTGTGTTCATTCCATATAGCATCTGAGTGTAAACAAAGACTGATTTCCTGGTTAATAGAAGACAGTACGGCTACTCCCTGACAATCGATTAATCGTTCTTGGCTGGCAGGCCGTTCTTGTTTACAATGTCGGTGAATTGCTGGATGAAAAACCTACCACTCCTCTTCCTTTCTTGCAAAGTCCTACGACACCTCAATGGAGACATAGTGGAGATTATCGTTTCCTAATTCAACCAGTTGTTTCGATTCTAAAGGAGGCAGTTTCTTTTGTTCTACCTTCAAAAGAACAGATCTATAAACTGACCATCCTACATAATCCTGAAGAAGATACCTACCTCGTCGGACCTATAAACGTTGATCAATCCTCGACTCGATCCTCAATTGGTTTTCAAAAAGCACTCTTCAGGGAAGGAGAATGTCTGGTGAAGCTTAGCTTTTCATGGGACTCGACTACGAAGAAAGAGGCTCTTGTTGTGTCTCCTGGTCTCAGGTATTCTCTACCTTCTCCATCTAATTACGCCGTTCAGATGTTTCTGGTTGAGGAGACTGGGAGAATTATTTTATCCCTTAACAGCACAATTTTTATTCTTGATACATCGATCTTTCATACGAAGACAGAATGATTTACTTTATGTTTTTGATATTCTTCTGTAATTTGACAAAGATTGTCATCAGCTATTTAAAAACTGCTAAAACAAGACTCGTGTCCATGTGTCGCAGCATTACCAGTGTCCAAGTCCATCAATGAAAGGAATCAGATGACGAGAATGCTGATTCATACTAGCTAAAAACATAGCTACCTCCCACTCCATGCCCAACGGTTTGGTCAACATCACATATATACACAAATTCAGTGCATAATGATGGGAAAATAGACAATGTGTGGGAAAAAACTTGCTGTTACAAGGACACAATAAAAAAGTGAAAAGCCTGCTCATAATGAGTGGACATTTGCCAGGAACCAATTAACGTTCGCGGGGTAAAGTCCCATTTGGCACTTTTGATTACGAAGCACTTGTAAATTCGCAGAGGAGCCTCGGATTTAACAGCTGGTCATGAACCCTCGGATCCAAGTTCTAAAAACTATTACTCCCAGGACATTGCATCTCCATCATTGATTTGTGTTTGAAGCAGTCAGGAGGCCTGGAAAGCGATGATATCAGTCCATTGCGTCAGCCAACTGATCTTGTGCCATGATCATTGGAGCGTATATGTGAACCGCGGTAACATAGCGGCTTTGACAATGTAAAAAAAAACAGATTTTCCATGGTGGAATCGTGAGACTGGTCGTTATATGGTCTTTTACCCCGTTAGTTGCAAAGGACTTCGAGGCTCTGCGTCGGGACGTGACGTCTGAAGGTTCTTTGTTTACAGATAAAGTGATGGGGTGAACGTTACGTACAGGCCTCAAGACGATCTATTCGCTTTACAAGCGTTTTCTTTAAAATTACAATGACAATGCGAATTTGGAGGCTGTGGCATGAGAGCGTGCAAGATGCTTCTGGAGTTCTTTTGGGAGGCCAAGATGCGGCGAAATTACCTAAATAGCAAATCAACACGGGCAGCCTTTCGGGAGAGGCCGACAGAAAGAGGGAGCGCATGTCGAATGTCTTCTTTAATGCAGAATTACGACGGACACGGCGCCGAAGAACATATTTGATAGATTGCGGTCCCATGCAATCGGATTTCTAGACGAGCTGTAAGCGGGGTGTTTGGCACATTACAGTGACCACACAGAAATATACGATGTGAAAATCGCGGAGTCTCGAAGCCCTTTCGGGACAGCTGGTGGATGATGCATCGATGATGGATTCGAGTGCAACTGAATGGTGCCATGTGACCAATCCCAGGGGTTAGCCGAGAACACAGCAGTCAGCTGGGCACAAAGTTGTTCCCACTGTCTTTCTTGTTTTGAACCAGCGCAATCTCAGTTTCCTTCCCCATAGATTCTTCCTTCTCCTCATCTAGTTGCCCTTCTTTTCGTAGAATTCAAGGAGGGTATAACGTAGACTTCAAACTGGCCTGCTAGCTAGATCTGAATTAGCCAGACATTTGACGACATTACAACGCAGACAAGACAACCTCGGTGCGTACATACTGGCCTTTACGACTTTTTCTCTTATGCGTCCTGATATATCAAAGATAGACTTAACGCTCCGCAGGGACAACTTACAGAAATATCATCATAATTATCAATCAAAAACAACAAACTGGCGACTGTTCAGCACTACGAACAGCTTCGTAATCTGGGGATGCCATCTTTTCAACCGTCCGGACACCAGCAAACATCGTTGGAAGACGATGATCGGCACAACAGATTTACCAACTCGCCCAGCACTGAAAATGGTTTGGGATCGATCCGAGAAAGGGCCGCCAGCCAACCTCCTCGGTCGTCTGACCAGCCTTTTCCCTCGCCATCCCAGCAGCACTTCATTCCGTCTAGTTTGAGTAGCAACAGGAGTCCGTGGTCTAGCCATCGATTAGTGAGCCCCACTCGTATGGTGCCTCAGCCCATGCCGATACGCAGTTCTTCTTTCTCTACGCAGTCTCAGGGACAATTTAGTTCTGCTATGCGTGATCGGGCCTTTCCGTCGACCTTTGAGGACGACGAGTCCGAAAGTCTATCTGATACGTATGATGAATTTTACCCATCCTCGCTGTCTCGGGGACGAACCCATGGCCAAGAGAACAGGAGCCGTTCACAATCACTCGCGACGCCTGTCACGCGTCCTGGGCCCGTTGGGAGTCCCTACTCCGGAGGTGTATCGGCGATGCAAAGTTGGAACGAGTCCTATCTATCAAATCCTCTGAATATTCCAGGACGGTATGGAGAGATTAAACCACCAGGCAGTAGCCGGTATGGTTCACTTGGAACATTGGGTAGATCACCTAGCAATATTCACTCCTCTTCGCCATCCGGCGGCTCTGTCGTCGGTAATGGCTTTTCTAACAGGAAAAACGTGGACATCTCGAACATGAGTCCGTTCGTACGGGACGTCGGTCAGATATTACTTGACGATGGATCGGCATTCCGCGAGTTGTGGGCAGGAATGCACCCACCACGTGATGAGAATGGAGGTGGAGGTAGTGGTACCACGAGTAGGAGGCATAGCGTGAGCGTCGTACAACCACGCCGGGGAAACATAGTCGGCTTCAATGTTCCGGGAAGTGACCTTGATGAACCTAGTCGTTCAAACTTTGGCGGATCCTTTGGCGGTCGCGGGGGTCTCTTACTTTCGGACGATGATCTTGCGAGTGATCTTGGAATGTTGAACCTGAGTCCCAACGAGCCTCCACCACCCTCATCTTCGCAATATCCACCGAGTCAACCTTCGTCGCTTCCCATCTATGCCCCACTATCAAGAAGCCCGCCTTCCAAGGATTTGAGTTCGCCGTATCAGGGCATAAACTTGAACATTCCTAACTCCTTTTCGCGTAGGCTCGGAACTCCCAGCGACGGCGGCCTGTCTGCGGGCGGTAACAGCCCGTCCGTCAGCAGCAACCTCGATCAACATTTCGCAGAGACTTATAGTAGCAGTTCACCCGTGACACGTCAGCAAAACCAAGCTCAACAGTCGCAGAAGCAACAACAAACGGAGTTAACCGCGCGTTTCATTCCTGGTCAAGGAATTCAATATGTCCCTGCATCGCAGGTAAGGGACACACATACCCAGTATACGCGCAATCGCGCCCCGTCTTACTCTGGCAACATTCCCTCGCCGATTTCGCCCACCGGTACACGACTGATCAACCCGCAGCAGCAGCCTTACTACCCGCAACTTCAACGACGGCCTTCTGACGCTGCCCATTCACTCAGTGACCTTGGCAAAGGTGTCCCCCTACATTCCGTGCCATCCTCATGGCCCCTATTCATCGTGGAATTCAAAGCCGGCCGCACTGATCTGTTTTATCTCACGGATCTGTCGCTGGACATCCGTGTTGATGACCTTGTTATCGTGGAGGCAGACCGCGGCAAAGATTTAGGCAAGGTCGTCAATGATAGTATCACTATTGCGGAGGTGGAGGCTTTCCAGAAACAGCAGCAGGAACGCATGGGGATGGGTAGCGACGGTGGGCAGCCTCTAAGTCCCGGTGGACTAGGGTCGACCGGGTCGGGGTCGACAACGAAGAAAGAGATCAATCCAAAGATGATTTATGGGAAGGCTCAGCCCCAGGATACACAGTACGTATTTTGATTGCGCTTTGGATTTGGAAGTCGTTGCTGATTGAATTAATCTAGGTTGTTGATGTCTAAACACCAGGATGAGGTCAAGGCTCTTCAGCTATGTCAGACTAAGGTCCGAGCAAAGAAGTTACCGATGGAGGTTGTTGATGCGGAGTATCAGTGGTGTGTACTTCTTAACAACGATCGCGAGCATTTTACTCAGAAAAACTAGGGATCGACGCAAGTTGACATTCTATTTTATTGCGGAAAAGAGGATAGACTTTAGGGAGTTGGTGAGGGAGCTTTTCCGGTCGGTGTTTTTTTCTGCTTTCACTTTCCCTGCCTTACTTGCAACCCACAGCTTATACAAGACCAGAATCTGGATGGCATCTCTTCAAGGGGGCACCAATTTCGAACAATAAAGTTACAAATGAATGACTTTACACATGACCGAACACTCGCCTAGATATGCACTCTTTCATATTTATCATCGGCCGGCCCTGTGTTAAATGAAATCTTCACCTCACATACACGCGCTTCATGTTGTACTTATATATATGATGCTACTACGTCCATTTCTATCCTTGTTTTCTGTACGACTAGTTGCTTGTTTACTGCTTTTTTCATGATTTTCTTGCCTTTTTATCTTTCTGTTCGTGTGATGTCACTAATTTCTTTAACATCTGAGGTCTTGTTATGTACATAGGCGCGAGTATGGTAAGATACAATGTATGAATAGTATATATCCGCCGATAAAGTACAGAGTGCGAAACGAGGACCAAATATGATACAGGCGTAAAATGGATAAGTTAAGTTTCGACAGAGCGAGGGTATATATATGGTGTGGGGCGTGGTATCATGACGATTCATCGGGGGCCCCAATTTTTCTCTCGGCCGTCACTGTGTTCTAATCAGCAATATACTGTACAGTGTCATGAGAGGAGCGTACCCCAAGTTCGTCTGTCCATTGGGCATTGCTGTTTCGATGCCGTTGTCCCGATCCACTTCAATAGACAATGCATATGAAAGACATGACTACACTCGCCCCAGACTAAAAATAGATGTCGACATCTCAATGCAAAAGAATTGAACTGAGCACGTACTAAGTGGGCAGTCATCACCGGGTACTTTACAAGACGGACAGCATCCTTCATAGGGGACGCGGCATATTCCACAGACATCGCCTTCACCGTCGGGGTCATCGCCATCGTTGCCTGTGTCCCACTTCCACTGTGCTACAGCGTGCCAGTGCTTGATGGTTACCTTCATGTCTGATGGCACAGAGGTTGGGTAGGGAGAAGAACTTTGAATTTCTTGAGGTCACAGTGTGGGTTTACCGAAAAAGCAATTTCAGGTTCAACAAAGCTGACAAATATATTTGGTGGTGTCGACGTGTCTTGGACGCGTTGACGACGTGATCGCCGTCATCATTGTCTCTTTCATTGTTTTTCTTTTTCTTCATCCCTTCAGGTTTGCTCTTGTGGGTTTTTCCAGCAGTCTCAAAGAGACATTTATTACGCCGCATGTATCTGGCAGAACGTATGAAGGAGCAGTCCTGATCGACGCAAGCTATTTCTGGCCCAAATGGTATTAATTGGACCGAGTATTGAACGTTGAGTGGGTTGAGCAGCGGTTTCATTAATTGGTATGTGTTCGTGGGTATCCTTTTAAAATCGTTAAGCCTTTTCTCTATACCGGCTGTACTCGGGTGACCATGAGTGCTCAGATGCACGTCTTCTCGTTGTCGGGCCCGGAGCGCTGTTCTTCTCATTGTGAAGTACCACGAAGCGCCGCGAGTGAACCGCCGAAGTTGATCCTAGACGATGACTACTGCCCGCTTATTATGATTTAATGTGGATCCATTTCGAATTCTCCTTTATTAAGTCCGGTATTTCCGGGATGCGTCCGGAAGGCTGCAAGGCAAGGAGTCAGACCTTGTGCTCTTGATCTTGATGAGTGATAGTCGTAGTCCATCCACCCAGGAAAGCACCTTCTGGGCGGAATTTTCGGTCAGAAGCTGATAAGAGCTTGCCGCTCTACCTGCCAGCGGCTGATCTCCACAAGTATAACCCCCTGTATTTGCATAAATGGCAGCTTATGATTGATTGCGAAATCCCTTTTGTATACTTTGTGGGAGCCTTGCGGCCATTGATATCCAGGCCTGTAGGAACGTTCATTTTCTCCACTTCAAGGCAGGCTAATCGTTTGTCCCAGTGATACAACAATCGGCTACATAATTCAATTCCTTTCCTTTGGAAGATATACGTAAGGTACAAGTACATTTCAACTTTTTTCTAATCTCAATAACCAACATGGAATGTCCTCTAAAAGATATAGGGAGGCGAATCGTGTGAATCGCAAGTGCTGCCGAGTACTGAAGCACAAAAATAACAACAATAAGGGTGGAGTCCGAGTCGGCTCTTCGGAGGCAGCGGTGTCCTATCAAAGCGGAAAATTTGAACGAATACGCATACAAATTTGAAGAGATATCGCCAAGTGCTTTAACGTCGGTTGTCGAGTCGATAGATATCCAACAAAGTGCTCGTGCTCGAACGTCGATAGTATGAACTTCGATCGTTCCAAACCTTGTTGGTGTAGATTACAATAGAGGCCAAGGTGTGTACGCAGTACATCACGATAATCAGGCTTCCTGTAGGTGAAAAAAAAGTTGGAGAAGAGCAAACTTATGCTCGTGGCGATGACCTACTCGAAAGAACAGAACAAGTATAAGAGTGAGCATATCGTTCGGCGAAACAGGCATATAAGACGGAAGATGTAGTCACTCACTTTAGCTTCACAGCGATGTTTCTACGTCAGATTTTAGCATGAGAACGTAATGATGAAGTGACTGAGATAAGGAAAGAAGAGGGGGGACCTACTTTAAGATACGAATGGAACCGATGCGAAAGCCGCGCGAACGCCGCTTGCTCGAGATCTCGATGACGGGCTGTGAGACTTGAATCTCCGGCGCAGAGTTTGAGTACTCCTGATGTGTTGTCGATTTCGTTGTCGTCGGCGTTTGAGCATCATTATTCAGGTCGTTTGTCGCTTCAAAATGATGGTTATGAGGGTGGTGTATGTGATGATGGTCGGTTTGTTCTGTAGGTGGTTTAGCAAGATGAATCGGGTTTCAGATGAATTGAATCAAAGATATCAGGAAGTTGGAAGGGTTCAGAAGGAAATGCGATTAGGAGTTGACAAAGACCTGGAAAACTTACCATAGAAAACAATCGATTCTCCGTCGCTATCCAACTCAAACACACCTGAAATGCGCAAAGGCGAGGACATCTTTCTGCCCTTCCTTTGCATATAATTCATGTGCATGTGACTCGCGCTGAGGGGTCGTTGCGGGGACGGGGAATGCCCTCTTCTGCGCGGGGAGCGCCTCCTCCGTCGTTCATCAAAGACATGAGGTGCAATTGCATTGATCACTTCCTTGGGTGTAGGACGGAATTTGGCTATTGCTGCGGAGATGTTCATTGGCGAATTCGGGATAACGTTAGGGATGGGCAGGGATGGGCGTGGGGCATGGGCTTGGTGCGTGGACATGGCAAGTGGCCGCGGGAAGTGTAGGAGGGGTAGGGAGTGGACTGAGGCGTTGGGGGCCGAGTGGATTCGTGACATGAGTCGAAGAAGTGGGAAAGGACAGCTTGAAGTGAGTAACGCTAAAAACACGAAATTGTTTTTATGGGTAGTGTCAGCATGTTTTGTATACCGATATGCTATATTTGAATCAGATCCAGAAAGGAAGGAGAGCCAAGATAAGGAACATGGCAGGCACCGTTGAAGTGCCAACCTGAAAGAGGTGATGAATCGATGTCTTCCGCGAACGTGCCGGACATGAGGCCATGATGGCGTCATTTTTTTAATTGCCTGAAATGAATAAAGTATGAGTACAATCAGGACATCTCCGCTTTGTGGCCAAGAGGCCCAGCCGTTCAATAAGGTGAGGACTTACATGCACGAACGTTTTTCAGTCTCGTATCCGATACTTACAAGCAGGAACAGATCTTCCAAGCTGTCTGTCCGTCCATCCGTTCTTGCCTGCCGACTACTCTTTTCTACACGTCACGCACCCATCTACACGTATGAACAGCCCGAGCTTCTTACCGCCGGGAAAAATAGGTAGCAAGTAGACACACTCTGTATAACCCTGAGCCCATCGGAGGCTGTAAGGATTGAAGCGAGGAAGACCACGAATATAATCAATCAATGCCAATGTACACAAACTGCCAGTGGTAATGAGTATAAGTGCGCGAAAGGCCGATCAATGAGGTTAACGAGCGGACTCAGTGGTAGAGTCCTCCTCAAGCTCATGATTGGAATCGATTTCTCTTCGATCGAGTTTTTGGCTGGGCCTCTGATGACGCTCTAGAGATACAACGTCAGAGAAATAGTAAAAGAGGAAGAACCCCAAAGACTCACTTCCGATTCTTACTCTTCCCATTCCCAGCATCCTCGTCAACATCCATATACATTCCTTCTCTATCCCTCTCCAACATTCTTCTATTCATCACACTTCCGGCACCCAACGCCTTCTCTTTCTGCTTCTCGAACACCTCCTTAAGGGTCGTTTGAAGAGCTTTCTCATGTTCTAACTCGGACTGTTTGACGGCTTCGCTCTCTGTGGCAATTTCCTGAATTTTGGCATCGAGTGTGGCAAGAACTGAGGACGTTGTCTCGGCCCTATGTGGAGCAAAGCATATCCGATCAGCTTCGTGGTCTTAATTAGCCGGCGCGGGTGTTGTGGAAAACCGGCAGTGGCGGTAGCAGGGTAAAAAGTCAAAAAGAATGGAGAGTACCTACCAATTGTGGAGCGCGGCTAGCACCTCTTCCAACTTTCCAGGCTCAAGGTCGCGCCCCATGGTGTACTCTACTTCAAGCTGTTGTTCCTTCTGGTCAAGTTTACCTCGGAGAATGTCGAGGTATATCGCATCGATGATGAGGTCTTCAAGTTCACGGATTGTAGGCATGTCGAGGGCTTTGAGGAGGTCGGCGTACGGCAGAATCTGGGTGAATGCGTGAATCAATTGTTGTGAGGGTTTGAGTCTGAGTGAATAGGACACACTCTACGATCTGCGGCGAGTGATACGATCGATAGGTGTTTGAGTTTTGTGGTTTGGGTTTCCTTAAGGGGTGGTAAGAGGTCTTTGTGTGCTGTTGGGTAACTTGAGCTTGAATAGCGCGCAACTCATTGCAGCAACAACGGACTCACCAACATAGTCTTGGTACGTCTTATACGAGAACAACTGAAGCAAAGACAGAAATTTCTCATGTTGTTCGCTTTTCCCAAGCTACAACGATTGGAATTTGATTTCAATTCTTCGATAACATGTAGACCAAAGGTGCACCTCCTGGATATTAGGCAGTTCCAGAAGCTCCGAGAACACAAAGACCCCAGGCGCGGACGTCACATCTTGAATCAACTTGGCAGCCGCAGCGCCTTTGAGGCCTTTTGCCATTAATAGGTATGGCTCAAGTTTTGCGGAGAAGTTAGATCCGAGATCCATAGTCGAGGCAGAGATATAACAACTGGAAGCACGTCTATGTATGAATTTGAGTTTATCAGTCGTATGTCGAGTATCGCGCTCGGGTAATGTGGCGATTGGCCAATTATTTACATGTGTATAAATAAACACATCCAATCACAGCACAAAGCCCCAGATTTCAATTTACAAATAGTTTCGCACCTGTGTTGGCATGACTGAGTCAAAGTCGCACTAAGTAATGTAACCAATATATTGTTTCTCTACATACGATATCCTTTGATGGGTGTAGTCGACCGCTCATACGAATAGGGGCGACCGGGTATCCTCCTCGCGCTAAGTCCTCGTGAACCCCGAAGGAGATAGGATAGAATATGTAGGTGGAAGTAATAAATGAATGATTTAAACTAGTAAATAGAGATTTTTACCTGAAGAGAGGGTGGGTGGGCGTTCGAATAAAAGTTATATGCGTGAGGTGGTGGTTGATGCCCAGTGAGAAATTGACGCAGCATTATGGCAGAACGTAATATATTCGTGTACAATAGTTTAACAAGAATGTACTGGAGTCAATATCGAGAGATGACATGACTCCAGGATGCGGCAAGATATTTATAGCCGTGAATATATGTGTGTATGTCATAATAGTATAATAAACACGTCACAATGAAATAAGAGAAACATATGTGAATATGATGTAAAAATGATGTCATAAGTGAAGAGCCAAAGCTACGTGTCATATTCCTCAACACTCCCACTTGACGCTAGCATAGGTAACACGACTCCCATTTTTGTATGATATTTTTCAAAAGTTTTGCGAGGTAAAGCCTTGGTCAAAGCATCTGTGATCATTTCATGTGTGGAGACGTGCTTCAAATGAATATTGTTTTGAGAAATGTGTTCATGTATAAAGTGGTAACAACTATTGATGTATTTGGCTCATGAATGTCCTACAGGGTTTTTTGAGAGGGCAATGCTGCCGGTACTGTCTGTATGGATAATGGTGGCTTCAATTTGTAGAAAGTTCAGATCCTTGAGTAGATTTTGTAGCCAGATGGCTTCTTGTGTGGCATTAGATGAAGCAAAGTATTCTGCTTCCATGGTGGAAGTGGTGGTTACCAATTGCTTTTTCAAAGACCATGAAATCATACTCTCATTCATATTGAAGCACCAAGTGCTGACTGAGCAGCAATCATGATTGTCCTGAGCCCAGCCAGTACTGGTAGGCAGATGCTTTGCACTCTAGATTTGTCAGACGGAAGTTGTCCAGCACAGCCATTGTAAAATATGTTTGTGTCCGATCAAATGTACTGGGGACCAGCTGTGAGCAGATGGTATCCTCCACCAAGACATCCATCCCAGAACACTCACATGAAATGACAGTGATGTAGTGTACTCCAGTTGTGTGAACAATCTGTTGTATTGGATTCCCAAAGCAATCATATCTGTCTATACAGAACCCATTTGTGGCTGGCCGATCTTCTGGAATATCTTCTATTGACACATTATTCTCTGGTTCCTGTTGCTCTTCCTCTTCCATGATTTGATCAAGGCTGGCATCCTGAAGTCTGCTCAGGAAATCTGAAGTCATGGATGGATGCACTGCCAGATGTCCTGGGTTGCTATCCGCTGATGGAAGTTCAACATCCAGTTGATATTCAAGTCATAGAAACTCTTGCTCCTGAATGTTCTTTTTCTGCTCATAGTCCTCAAGAGCTCTGACCCTGACTTTCTCTTGATGACAGTTTGCATGCAATGAATTGTGTTGGATATAGAAATACCCTCCAGTATTCAACATCTCCAGTATCCAACATATTCATTCATTGGAAATATCTACCATTCCATACTTTAGGTCAGTGAAATGGGTTGGAGTGGTGTGTGTGGTGAAAACATCTGTGACAGAATAATCTTGACCCAATGCAATCATGGCATCATCATCATGCCAGGTAATGGTCAGGACAAGCAAGGCAATCAGTAACATCATCCATTGATTCATAACCAAGCAATCCATTGAGCAACTGTGGAACATGGTTGATGAAGTTGTTAAGATAGTTTGCTTGTATCTATGTATGAACTTGAATAATTTGCTCTCAATAATAGCATACATTCAAATCACCTTTACATGCCTTATAGATATGGGCATTGTATCATCAACATCATCTACTGTTGGATTATTGTCCAAGTGGGCAAAGTTATCATCATCTGGAAATGCTGCAGGTGGTGCACCAGTTACAATGGGAATGGGACCCAGTAGTAGCCATTGTGTTATGAGAACTGGCAACCCTTGTGTGTTCTGAGTGAGTCATGTCCTTTCCTCAGCAAACAGGATGAAGTCTTTTTGCCTGATGACTGTAGTTTTTGGTTGCTTGCATTTCTTCAGAGAGTTCAGGTTCATGATCAAATATCTATGGCCAGGACCTAGCCATTGTACTGGAGATCTAATGAGACTGCTCATCAATATTGGCAATATGCCCCAATTTGGATGGGCTGGATACTAGCGGACAGCAGACCCTATCCATTGATGACAAATAATCAACAGATACTGAACAGAAATATATATTTTATCATGTGATCCTTTGGTTGAGAACTGTGTGGTCGCAGAAAATTATATTGTCTACAAACATGTCTGCCCTCCTGCAACTGCCTGAACTAATATTTTCACCAAAGAAAAGATGAGTAGAACCGATATTTACAGCGGAAGAAAGATCTATCTTTGAACCATACAAGGAACTTCACTACTCCTCAACTACTCCTCAAGCTCGGACTGCTATCTTGAAGGATAAAATTCTAACAGATATCTTCAACTACTGGGCCACTAAGGGGACAGAGCCAAAGACAGGAGAAGAGTGGGCAGAGAGAATCAAAGTAGGTACAGCAACTCATTGCAAAGAACTAGACATTATTTGCTTGAATAGAAGGTTGTCCAGTATATCAAGAATTGCTAGTGCCCTTATTACCAGCATAAAGATCCAAAGATGCTCCTGAAAACTTCACTACAAGATGTTGTCCAGCAGACAATGACAAACAAGATAAACAAGGAGATCCAGAACTTGTTGAGGAGTAAGGATCACAATGCCTCAGAATTGGATGCATTTGCACAATATAATGTGGCTGTCAAAAATGTTATGCATCAACTCACACTGCAGGAGGAAAGTCGTTTATGGAAGATGGCAGCAGAATGGAGCAAAAAAGAAACTCCACCAGAAATTCAGCACAAGTTGGTACTCCTTCTGTCCTCCTTCTGTCCTCTATTTGTTGTACATCTGTCCACTTAATTCCGCTTTCTAATTGCTGTCTCTCCAGAAAGGCCCAAAAGCACGGTTTAAAGCATGTAGATGATGCAGATGTGCTTTGATTTAGAGAGATGGGCATGTTGAGTTGGACTGTTGTTGGTTGGTATGCAGATGAAGGCATGACTATTAGAATGTATGTGGTGCCATCATTCTTTAAACAATTTTGACACCAATTATAGTCATGACAATATGCCATACTTGATCCATGCTAACCAACCTACCTTTCAAGGCTCCTTTTCTGACCTTGTTAGTGACCTCAACAAGAAGATAATGGATTACATGTCTACTCTTCTTAGTAGAGACATGCTGTCCAACATGCAATCACCCCATGATTTGACTCCTCCTATCCTTATACGCCATGACCTCATTCTTGATCTGGATAGGGATGGATTCCCAATATTACCAGCAGATCCAGGACCAAATATATTCCAAACTCGGGCAGAATTGGAAATGCTTGTCTGGAACTGTCTAAATACTCATTACAGTGAATTCTAGTTTTCTTCACCTCTGCTCATCATCTGATCACTCCATCAGAAATTGTGTCTGGTTACTGGTATGAATCTGCTCCTTACAAGGCAGTGAGGACCAATGATCAGCAATTCATACATTCAAGGTATCTTCCAGAGGGTCTGATATTCCAAGATCCCCATAATCTTGGTTGGCCTGAGCTATTGTGTCTGCTAAACTTCTGTAGAGACCGTCAAGGACAATATGGATCCAGTGACACCTTCCGCTAGACGGTTTATCTCAACCATCACAAGCAGCCAGTAGCTGCCGAGTACAGCACTCAAGCTGATCGTGAAAAAAATATGGCAGCAGCAGCAGCACGTAAAGCTACACGCAAAAATGGAGGGAAAAATCAGAAACAGAGGCCAACACCATCATCAGTAGTTGATGGCAACAGTAGGACCATCACTAATGATGGAGCTGCTGATGGCAGATCTGCTTTAGTCACTGGATCTGCAGCCAACTTGGAGTGGCAACTGAGGCCTACACTTCCCCTATCACCTAGCACACTACATACACCACTGCCTGACTTACAGGAGAAACCCCCTGTCTTGCGCTCACCGCACACTCCATAGCCTCAGTGCCACAACAGATCTATGGTTCACAATGAATCCCGACCAAATGTATCAGCTTCTGCTCATGACAAGTCTGCTCACAACAAATCTGTTTATGACAAATGTGGTGATGATACAGCAGTAGTAGATGCCACTACCATCCACCTCTTACAACAAAGAGGATGGAGCCATCCAGACCCTCCAATTAATGGCTCTAGTGATGGTTTCCCTAAATATAGAGTGTCAAGAAGGGTGCTCGACATTCTTTAAGATGAGAACAATGACCAATTTAAGAGTGAGGAAAGGCTGGCATTACAAAACCAAAAGAAGTGCAAGGCATTGCCTAACCAATTGTCAACAAATTCTAAGCAACCCCCGCAAGTTTCAAGCACAAATGCTACAGGAGGATGCAGCTTGATACATTGATATGTCTACATCAGCAAAAAGGAGTAGCAGCTGCACTAAGGTCATTTGACCAGTCCACCGTCATTGATGTGGGGAAGGGTGAAATGTTACATTACATTTTTGTAAACTATAGTGTTACAAAAATATAGCAATGTCAATGTCTATCATAACAAAAAAAATCACTATGAAGTAATCAACTATTCATCTTCACTTGTCTTCTGTTGCCTTCTGTCTCTCAGTAAGCTGACTGAATGATCAGGTCCATTGCATCAGCAGCTGACTACTTTGGGAGTTGCTGCGAGCCTGTCCCCTTGGGCCAAGAAGAGAGTCCTCAGCAGGGACTGGCAGAGGGACAGAAGATAGTTGAGGAGGTGATGGAGATGTTTGTGCAGGAGACGTTCCTGAGGATGTTTGTTGAAGCAGGGACGGAGCAATAGTGAGAGCAGATAACTCAGCGGCATGATGGGATTGGTCAGTGGCAAGGGCAGAGGTGTGACCAGTGGGAACAGATACGTCAGCAGTGGCAGGAGATTGGTCAGCAGTAGGGTTAGGAGTGGTTTCTTCCTCTTCAACAATGGGTCCAAGTCCACTGTGCTCTGTTGGATGCACTGCCACATCATTCTGAGCTGATGGACTGGAGGGATGGGTGGAGATGTGAAGTCAACTCTGCAAAGTGTCAATCATATCCTGAATATGGTAGATCTGCTCTTCTGTCTGACAGATCTGTCCGTTGTGGGATGCAAGCGTCTCACCTGCAAGAAAAACATTGGTTTGCAGGATTTCTATGCGGCCACCGAGCATGTCAACTTAAGTCTGGTAGCAATGGAAGAAGTCCTCAATACACAGTAACCAGCTCTCCTTAGCCATGCCAAACCTGTCCCGCACCTGCTCCCCAACATTCCGCAATGCTTTCTGGAACTCATTCTTTATCCTGTCCAAACGGCTCTCCATCTCTGCCATTACACCAGCTACAATGTCCTCACTGTAACTAGACTCCATTGCCTGCTCCTTGCCCTTTCCCTTGACCAGAAGAGGATCTGCTGGGCAGTTGGAGGTCAATGGTTGGACTATTGGTTAGCTATTTGAGCAGGAAAAGAGTTTTATACCATCATCACTCTCAATAATTATTACTGACTTCTTTCTCAGTAGTTTTTTTCCCTTTCTCTTGTTGCCAGGCTTAATAGTTTTCTTGACAATTGTCAGGCTGCATGTTCATTTGCAAATGAGCTGGCAGGGATTGCATGTGGTGCTGCCCTTTGTCCTGACACACTGTAGCTGCTTACTTGCACAATATTGGCAAGGAAGGTTGATGTGCTGACCCTTGCAACAAGGTGCTATCCTCAGATATCTGCCTAACGGCATCCCTCCAGTAATTTCCCTCTTCAGTATTCTGCCCTCTTGTTCTTCCTCTTCCTTTTTATCCTTGTCCTCATCCTTGTCTTCCTGCTCCTTCTGTCAACAATAGATACCAGGAGGACGTTGACCAATATAGGTCACCCGTTTTGGCTTCTTGAGATTTGGCAACAAACCAGACAAATCTCCTGCCACTGGAGAACTCAGTCGTTTTCTCTTCTTTGGAATTGGTGACAGAGCAGACAAATCTCCTGCTGCCAGCCTATGACCTATCCGGTCTTTTCATGCCAGTGCCATCAACAAATCAGATTGTTTTTCACTCCCACTTGGTTCTTCCTTCCTTCCACTCCTCTGGGACCATTTCTTCACAGCGTCCTTCAACCACCTGGTCATATCCTCATCAGAAAGCTTGCTCTGGAGTAGCGGGATAACTTGTTGATGAAATTTCTCCTGGCATCAAGACAGAGTTTCTTGTCATCCTTGATCTGCTTAACCATCAACCACATGTCAGTCTACAGGACAACTATTAGTGCATGTCTATTAGGCAGGAGTGCTTGCATCTTACCAGGTCCTTCTGCTGTGCTTTGAGTTGATGCAGGTCTCTGAGAGCAAGGTATAATACTTAAACATCTGCGTTAACAACCTGTTGGTGGAGTTTTTCATTAGACATGGCAGATGGAGGATTAAAGAAATGGATGAGAACTTTACACAAAGAAAGTTCTGAAAATAGATATCATGTGACCCTGTTTAAATTACAAAAGAAGTTTGGTTTATTGCTTGACAAACCTTTCTTTGTTTATCTTACAGTTTAGTAAATAACAATTAGCTAAGCAGGTTAAAAATTTCAGACAGTTTGATATCAATGCACTAGTGGGAATCGAACCGGCCTAGTGCAAGACACAATGAATACCATAGGTAATATTTCACTAGACCATCAATGCTTACTGTATATTGCTATGATCTAAATCAACATCAGTCTAATATTCTGTGTGTGGTCAAAAATTCTTAAATTTGATGTCAATGCACTAGAAGGAGTCGAACTCACCTATTGCAAGATACAAGGAATACCAATTGGAAATATTCCACTACACCACAAATGCTTACTATATAATGCTATGGTGTAAATCAATATTAGTCTAATATTCCGCCACACCCCATGGTTTTCCTCTTTCCTGTATACTTCTATGGTGTAAATAAATATCAATTTAATATTGTCAATTCAATACAGATGCACCAGTTGCAGTAAATTCTCTATCCATTCAAATTTTGTATGGGTCCATTTGTGCATTACATGAACACTGTTCTGACTTGTAGTAAGTGCCTGTTGTACAATGGAATATTAATAAATTGATATTTCATATTGTGCACAAGAGGTGGGTTTGACTCTTGCTAGTTCACATTATATAATAGCAGCAGGCCGCTGACATCCGCTAGCATCATGAATTTGATCTGTTCAAAACTCCAGAGATTTCTGCAGTGGCATAAGATGAACAAATTCGTGCATGTATTCATTTCAATGCACATGACCAGTTGATAATACACTGTGGCTGGCTACCTTTGTGCTGGTCTTTGTAAAAAAGGTAGCCAGCCCTGGTGTATCATCACTTGTCACATGCACTGGAATAATCACATGTGCAAACTCCTCCATTCTATCCTACTTCAGTAATTTTTAGAGTTTTGGTCAGATCAACTACCACAGGTGCTTACTACAGGTCAGTACAATGTACATGTAGAGCAAAAATGCACCCATATAAAAACACACCATTAGACCCCATTAAGGTGGAGTTGAGGGAGTAAAACCCATCGCTGTACACAATATTGAATATCAATAAACAAATATTCCACTGAACCACTGAGACTGGTTGCACCGCTGACATCTGCTGGCATGCCAGCAGACAGTGGACACTCACACATCCTCTTCTGCCCTTTCCCCTCTTTTTCCCCAGTGCCATCCTCTCCACTTCCCACACTACCTCACATGCCACCCCTGTCCACCACATGCACCCCGCTTCCCTCCTCCCCCCTGACCTGATGTCTAATGTCTGCTATGTCTGCTGATGTACTAGTGGACACCCATGCTCCTCTCCTTCTCTCTTTTCCCTCTTTCTCCCCATTCCCATCCCTCTTCTGCCACCCCATGCACCACATTTTCTTCTCTCTCGCCCTGATGCCAGACAATGCTGGGGGTTGCCAACAGATGTACAATGGATGCCAACAGATAACAACAGATGCCAGCAGGTCACAACGGCTGCCGATGAACTCCAATGGATGCCAGCTGATGGCTGCTGATGCCAACGCCCCTTTCAAGCCACAAAAAGTCTTTTAGGAGGTATGCCACCCCCTTCCACCTCAAAAAATCCATATGGGGACCTGCAGAAATATAGGTGGGCATCCATTTATTGAGTTATCCAACCTTTGAATCTATCCATTAGTAACGGACCTGTGGTGCAACGGTTAAATGTGCATTCCATTGCTGGAGGCTTCCCCAAGGCTGGGAGTTTGATTCTCCCCCACAGGCATGAGGAGATCAGAGTTGCCTTTTTTTTTGGTCCAACCAGCCCCTATGGACCTGCTAGGCCTCTGCAAATGTCTGCTGGTGCCCTGTGTGGGCCTGCATAGGTTTGAGTCTGTTGACATATGTCTGCATGGATGTCTGCTGGTGGCTTGCATAGGCCTGCATAGGTCTGCAGGGCTCTTTTGTGGACGTATGCTGGCATTGAGGGTGGAAAAAGGAGGGAAGAGGAGGTGTGCAGCCTCGAGTTATTGCAGGAAGGAAGGGAGAGGGAAGGAAAGTGGGAAACCTCAAGGAGGGTTTATTCATGCCATGATATCTGTCAATGGAGGAGGTTTTCACTTGTGGGCTGATGCACACTGGCGGCTGCTAGTGTCCGCTGGCATCCCCTGGGCCTGCATGCGCATGTGTGTGCCTGCCTTTTATCAATTTACTGGACTGTGTCATACAGCACATTGTGACATGTCCATGGCACTGTGGGCACTGCTCTGCTCCAGTGTAGCAGACTCTGCTGGACACGTATGGTACAGCACAAAGCAAGCTCCCATACAATGTATGACACATACTGTTGTTATGTCTCTATGTGCATACCCCCCAAAAGAGTTTTTGTAACTTGAAAGGGGCGTTGGCATCATCTGCCATCAGCTGGCATCCATCAGAGTTTATCGGCAGCTGTCAGGACCCACTGGCATCCATCATACATTCATTGGCATCTGTCTGA
Source organism: Termitomyces eurrhizus (assembly GCA_003316525.1). Lineage (NCBI taxonomy): Eukaryota > Fungi > Basidiomycota > Agaricomycetes > Agaricales > Lyophyllaceae > Termitomyces > Termitomyces eurrhizus. The sequence continues at coordinate 31,969 of QFEW01023060.1, forward strand.
TATCCACCGGTATTTGTTGGCAACCTCTAGCATTGCCCGGCATTAGGGTAAGAGAGAAGGAAAGGGGGTGTGTGAGCATTCACCGCATGAGTGGTGTCTTAGAGAGCATGGGGGGTGGCAGAAGAGGAATGGAGGTGGGAAGAAAGAGGGGAAGAAAGAAGGGGAGGAGCATGGGTGTCCACTGGCACACCAGCAGACATAGCAGATGTCAGACATCAGGTCAGGGGGGAGGCAGGAAGCAGGGTGCATGTGGCAGATGAGGGTGGCATGTGAGGTAGTGTGGGGAGTGGAGAGGATGGCACTGGGGAAAAAAGAGGGGGAAGGGCGGAAGAGGATGCGTGAGTGTCCACTGTCCGCTGGCATGCCAGCAGATGGTAGCTGACATCAGCATGTGAGCCAGCTGATGTCAGTGGACCATAGCTGATGTCTTCTTCCTGTGTAAAAATGACAAATATTCTAGTGGCACTGCTCCGCTCCAGTGTAGCAGACTCTGCTGGACACGTATAGTACAGTACAAAGTGAGCTCCTGTACAACGTATGACATGTACTGTTGTGATGCCTATCCTGGGGTATGCCACCCTTCTTCCATCTCTAAATATCCATACAGGGACCTGTGTGGATGTAGGTGGGCAGCTGTTCATTGTGTTATCCATTCTTTGATTCTATCTGTTAGTAATGGATCTGTGGTTCAACGGTTAAATTGTCAGTGCGTTCTGTTGCTGGAGGCTTCTCCAAGGCTGGGAGTTCAATTCCCCCCACAGATAGAGGGACAAGAGAACGAGTTACCCTTTTTTTTTAGTCCAACCAGCCCCTATAGACCTGTGTAGGCCTCTGTGGATGTCTGCTGGTGCCCTGCATAGGCTTGCATGGGCCTGCATAGGTTTGAGTGGGTTGATGTAGGTCTGTGTGGATATCTGCTAGTGGCTTGCATAGGCTTGCATAGGTCTGCAGGGCCCTTTTGTAGACATATGCTGATGTCAGAGGTGGGAAAAGGAGAGAAGAGGAGGTGCACAGCCTTGAGCTATTGCAGGGAGGAAGGAAGAGGGGAGGGAAGTGGAAAACTTTGAGGAGGGTTTATTCATGCCATGACATCTGCCAATGGAGGAGGTTTTCACTTGTGGGCTGATGTCTGCTGGCATCTGCCAGGCCTGCATGTGTGTGCCTGCCTTTTATCAATCTACTGGACTATGTCATACAGCACATTGTGACATGTCCATAGCTCTGTATTCTACAGCACTGTGGGCACTGCTCCGCTACAGTGTAGCAGACTCTGCTGGACATGTATGGTATGGCACAAAGTGAGCCTCCATACAACATATGATATGTACCGTTGTGATGTCTCTATGTGTTCATACACCCCTCTATGTTGCAAGATGCATGGCAGGACTTTCAGGCCACTAGATACATCAAGAAGCTGGGTGTACAAGGGTTCTATGATACCCTGAACAACCATGCCCAGAACATGGCAGTGTACCCAGATAGGTTCACTATGCTCAAAACATTTTTGAATGGTATACCAGCAGACATGGACTACTATCTGATCTACAAGGATAGGCTGTCTTCAGAGATCAACAATGTAGAAGAGTTTGTGGCTTACACCATACAATATGAGCAGTTTCTGAAGACTGCTAACCATTATGAGCAGTGTAGTAGTTATAAGGGAGGGAGCAGGCAACTAGCACCAGTGACACCACCACTGTGAGGTCATCACATAGGGACTTTCCTTACCAAAAAAAACCAACATTGATTGGGACCATGACCACAATACCTGGTTTGTAGTACACAAAGCATTGGCCAGGAATCAGGGGTGCAGCTGCCCATGCCTGGAACATGCCCAGGACAGAGATCATCCTGAACCCAGGCTAGAATCCAAGCCAGCCAACCCACCTGGTCAGGCAGGAACATGCTTTGCATGTGGCCAACCAGGCCACTATGCTACCAGCTGCATGGCATAGGCAGGAGGCCAGAGAAAAGGGTATACACTCCAAGCCTATATATGTGTAGCACATACTGCAGCAGTGAGTAGGAGTTACAGAGATATCTCTGCCAACTCTGAGGTGAAGCAGCCCACAGACAAGCAGGAGCCTCCAGAGGAGGCATCAGGTGCAGAGCCTGAGAGTATAGTTGTGGAGGGTCACAAGTGGACATGTTTGACAATGCCTTTGAGAACAAGTACTATAGTCACAACAGTGACTCTGAGTGCCTAGCAGCAATGATAGACTGGCCATCCTCAAATGACCATGACAAGAATAACATGGTTTGAATGAAGAAAGTGACTCTTTGTTGAGCAGAGGACATACTTCTGCACCCTACACTGAAACATACAGATAAAGAGTATCTGATATCTTACATGGACATGAATGGCCACAAAGCATAGACACTCTGAGACTCTGAGAGTACTACCTTGAGCATTATGCCCCAGTTTGCTCATGTGTATGGAATTGCCATACAGGAGTTAGATACTCTGCTGGCATTGCAATTGGGCACTGTAGGGAGCTGTGTCATGATGCAATATGGGACTAATGTAACAGTCCAAACACCTGGCTCATGTAGCCAGAGATATAGATATAGCAAACTTTGATCACTATGATATGATATGAGGAACACCATTCATGCAGCATAACAAAGTCATGCTGGACTTTGAGCACTGTCAAGTGCTAATAAATAAGAAATTCATCCCAGCAGAATGTGCTACAGCAGACAATACTCATAATTGTTTCTGACATCACTGCACAATGGAGAAGTGCAAGGACACTCTGTGACTTGGTCATCAAAAAGTGCTGGTGGTGGAGGATGTGGTTGAAGAGGCACATGCAATGCCTGAGCTGAGTTCAGACCACCAAGCAGTGATGATGAGCAAGGAAGAGTATCAAGCCTCCAAGATAACCCATAAGCACATACTTGCTCTGAACAATTGAGGCATAAAGCCTCCAGATAAATGCCAGCAGAAGGTGAAGAAGCATCATAAATCAGTGGACATATGCCCCTCCTACATTGTCACAGGTCAAAATGTGTTGGATATTTCACATATCACACAGTCACTCCAGGGTTGCCAGTCAGGGCCACTTTCCATTATCTTCTTTATAATGGCCACTATCACAGTGTGGCCTCCATTGTCTGCAGACATGTATATATATATTAGACTTACTACAGACAGAACCCTCAGTCATTTATACCAGACTAAGGGTGCATCATTTATATCTCTTACTAACATACAAATAACTAACTGTACCATAGAATAACACTTACAATTATTTTTAGGTACAAACCAATTCGGTCATTTATACTGGACTGAGGAATAACACTTACAATTATTCTTAGGTCCAACTAGAGAATATCAGTCTGGAGTTCTAACAGGTTATGGGCTATTGTTTCTCAACGACTCTCTGAAGTGTTGGAAATTATTTGAACCTGGACTGTTGATATTGATCCTGTCTCACATGTGTTGCATTGCGTATCTCACTGTCTGCTTGCCTTTGTTCTTTGTCTGTCTGTCCTGCTTCCTCATTGCTCTGCCATGGCTCCTTTAACTGATGTACTGGCCTCTGATGCCACCAACCTGACAATACCAGAACACATTATTCGTTATAAATGGGAAGGACTGAAGTACAGCTACACTGATGGCAACTTTCATCATTGGAGGGAGAAACTTAAGGACTTCTTGATCCTCAATGGGATCTATGCCTACATCTTTTCTCCCACCATCCTATGCTCTGATGTCACTGTCAAGCCTTGCACCTATGCCAATTGGCAGCTAAACGATTGACTTACCATCACTTTCATCAAGTCTGCTTTTGACAACGTCAAGCATCATGATATTGTCACATCCAAGGGGGCTGCCTTATGCTTTGAGGACTTAAAGTCATGAGCTCAGAGGGAAGGACCAATTAAACAGATCAGCCTACTTCAGGAGGCCTTGTCTATATATTGTTCTCCCTCTGAACTGTTGCCAGTCATGGCTGGATACATTGTCAACATCATAAAGCAGGCGTTTTACATTGGGACAATTGACATTGATCTGTTCACATGTATTGCCCTGCTCAATAGTCTAAATGATCCTTTTTTTTAAGTCTCTACAGAATTCCATCTCCACCATCCTCAGCAAGTGTATGAAGGAAAAACCCTGTACACCAACCAATATTTGCCTTCTGATAGAGAATGCCCAGAATATCCTTAACTCTAAGGCCAACAACTCCACAGCCTTGCATGCAAAAGGGGGTGGACAGACATCTTGCACAACAGATCTGCCAGGCCACAACCATGATCCCAGAGGGATATGCTGTGAAAACTGTCATTCACTTAAGTGGCCATGCAGAGGACACATTAAGGCATTCTGTATACAGAAAGGAGGAGGAATGCAGGAAAGACACTCTCAGATGCACAGGAAGCCCAGAAGGCCTCAAAGGCAAAGAACGATGCACTGAAACAATGTCAAGTTTTGCTTAGCCTTACAGTCACACCAACAGAACCAGATCGATAGTCGATTCTAGTACTACGAAGTATGACAGTAAAATTGGCTCCCTTATGTAAGGCAGCCAGCTGGTATGTACAGTAATAATAAATAATTAATATAATTGTCTATTAATTATTTAACTATACTACGATATGTTACATGCCCCCCTTTGAGACTGGTAATCAGTCTCTATGTAAGGAGGGACAATTCGTCCAGGTCAAAAAATTAGTCCAATGTGGAGGCACTCTGGTCCTCCACGGCTCGAGAATGTCCAAGCCATCTGTCAAAAAATACAACACCAACGTTAACTGACAGTATGAATTGAAAAAGAGATGAGCCGCCTACGATAATTACGCAGACAGCAGACGCAACAACTTGCTGGCCATATCGATCCTCATCTCAGTGTCGATGTTAACTGAGGATGATGAGGCGACGGGGCCCGACGATGTTGAGGCTGTAGGAGCCTGAACTGACATGGCAGGGTGCGACGGAGATGGGGGATATGGCCTGTGTCGAGAACGGCGTTGCCACAAATCTCGACAGTTGGGGTTCATCCCCACGGGATAGTACAGTCCACTTTCAAGATACTCATGACCTTGAGCGGACTCGTGGGCTAGTAATGCATGAAGATGAATTATATCGTCGTCTGTGGGCAATCACTAATCGTCCCACCACGTGATGGCCAGAAGCTCTCCATAGATGTCCAGTTGACGATGGCGTTCATTGTCGACCTTGCGGAACTGATCGATGGATGCTGTGGCCGCAAGAAACTGATTTTTGAGGTAGACCACGCCAAAGGTATAGGCATGGTCTACCCACTCTACGGGTATGCAGTTGGCTATCATAGCACAAAGCACATCAGCATCGGTGATGTTGACAGCATTAGCCACGTCGAAATATGGGGGTCAGAACTGGACATCAGTCCAGCTCATTGGTATGAATGGGGTGCTAGGATTAGCAGCATCGTAATCAGTGACCACCTCACGATGCATTCCAGGACACACGAGAATCAAGGCCAACAGCCTTGCAAAGCGTCCCCACGCTCTTCCCGAGGGAGACAGTCTACGTGTAAGGGCATGTCCCAACAGAGTACGCCAGTGAATGCGATACACTCGATCCACTGCAATGCCGTACACTGAATTCATCATTCCTGGTCGACAGAAGTAGAGTACATTCTGCGCCAGTTTGTTCAGATCGAAGGTGAAACATACACCTTCAGAATCAAACCCGGTGAGCGTAAAAAATGGTCTCCCAGCTCGGTCCTTCCATCGCAGGTACCCGTCTGGGGTCGGCATGACCACGATGTTCATGTGATGGGAGGAAAGATCCAGAGGGGGCAAAATGTGTTCATACTCTGGTGTACACACCAGAGTCATCGTCCTATCCCTCATCGTAGTGTAATAATTAATACTGATGCGCTGAAACTCACACAACAAATAGTAGGCTTCAGTGCACAGTGACACTGACTTGAACTTGTTCTGCAAAAGCTCATGGAGCTTTCGCAACTGCTGGGGATTCATTGGGAATCCCCTTGGCACCACACAGTCCAGCTCCTTCGAGGTATGATAATACCTCTCTCCTTTCTCCTCCTCGCATGTCTTCACGGCTAAGGCTTCATCGCTCACAAATACCGTATTCGTGAGCCAGGAGTAATAAAAGTGGTGGTCAAGTGCCTCGCCGTAGAACCAATTTGACCACTCCACCGATGTCCTGCTGACAAACATGCCTAGGCCATCAGGAATACGGCCTGTGGCCTGCTCCTCCCAGTCTTTATCAACCTTCGCCTGCTGGGTGGCCTCGTGCTTCCTCTGAGCCTCTCTCTTGCGTTTTTTTGTCTAAACACACTCGGTGTTTAGCAGGGGTTTCTCCTTCCGAGGGGGTCTCGTCTGATAACTCCCTGTAATCACTCCCGTCGCTCAGTTCATTCAGACCGAGCGCAGCTAATGTTAGGAGTTGCCCTTCTACTTCGGTGTCCATTCTCGTGTCCTTTATGGGGACCGCAGACACATACGCCCTCAGTGGTGCCTCAAACTGCACCACTGCTCCAAGCCACATTACTACTCTGTCTGCTCCTCATGGGACATCTGCTCCAAACTCCACTTCCGACAGAGCCACCTCATCCTGCCGCTTCGTCCTTGACTGCTGGGAGGGCGCATGTGTTGATGAGGACAATCCTCATAAACTAGTGTCATCCTCCACGAGCTTGTCCTGTAACTTGGCAGGAGTCGGAGTGAGTTCTCCAGCTTCCTGCAACCCCACCTCTGGCACTACAGCATGTGCTCTGAGGCATTTTGCCTCAGGCTGCTCCTCCTCCTCCGATGGACGCTTCTTTATGGCGTTCATGAATGTCTTGATCGTATTGTTGTTATGCTGTTGCAGCATAACGATCTCATCCAGCAGGCCCGTAATCACCACCTGGGCCACCGAATCCACCAGAAACACGGACTCTGGCAGCACTCACTGGCCAGCAGATATGAGCCGTCTCCAGACTGCCTCTGCCTGAGGGTCCAGAACCTCTGACGGCATCCCGATCTCCTTCTCTTTTCCTTTCTCCGCGTATGATAAGCGCCGCAGAGATGGTGCACAACAAGGTGACGGCGATGCTCGTTGAGGCGGTGTTCAAGGTCGGGGTTGACTTTGATTTTGCGTCCTCGCTGCCAGCTCATCATATCTGCGCCCTACTATTTCCTGAGGCCTGCCTCCTCATGCCCTGGTACTCCTCGGAGGCGATCACCTCCGGTCTCTTCTATATGTGTCTCACGGGGGGCGGCGTCCTCTCTCGTTGTCGTCAAGGTTGCACCACCTTGCTCTTTCCTTGCTGTTGACGCCCCGTGTCGTCGTCCACGTCCATGGGTGCTACCTGTGGTGCAGTTAGTGCTTTCTCATCTGAAAGGAGTGTACTTGCACTCTGGGTCTGCGTCTGCTGCATCGGCATTGGCATACCCCACATCACCTGTCCTCCCATCTGCTGTCCAGGACCAGCTGGTCCTGGGAAGTATGGCATCTGGAAAAACGGTGGGTAAAACTGTGGAGGTTGTCCAAATTGGGCTGGGTTCTGCCCAAACTGGGACACCACTGGATACGACACCACAGTCGGCGTCATTACAGGCTGCTGAATGTTTTGCTGGGGGCGATCCCCCCCTCCTCCAGAACCCTGTGGGTTCTGAGGCTGCTGCTCACTGGTCGTATGCTGGTAAGGGTACGACATGGTACTACAAAAATGTCGACGTGTCAGTGGAAAAAACACACTAAATTCCCCATCATCAGGTTACATAACCTGATCCAACCGTCAACTCTGCATCATGATCCGCATTATCTCATCAGATGGATGAATCTCCATCTTATCTATCCGACACAATCGTGATCCGATCCGGATCAGATACTCCATTGGTCTGAGATCCAACTGATCCGGCCTAAATCTTAGCACCGCCATCAAGCTAAGCATGTGAGCGCTTAGCAAGCTGATTTGGGCACTTTACATCCTGCAGTTCTAAGTATCAATCCAACGCTGCCAACTTAGCACATGTGTGATACAACTCCCATGTCGTATCACCCACACTCCATCGTACCTCGAATTCGAGGTGCGTTCCTTCCTGCTACTGATGGCCCAGAATGTCCTCGACAAACCATTCCTGTTTGTCACTGGCACCAAAATCATATGGCTCGGGCGTCATCCAATTAGGGAACATGGCATCATCGTTTGCGTTATATCGCCTAAGTAGCAATACATGAAACTTAGGCACAATCTGACGTGCTTGCAGAGCTGCAGGCAGCTCCAGAACATAGTTCAATGTGCTTGGTTCTGTGACCAAGACTCTGTATGGTCCAATGAATTTTGGACACAACTTTCTCGCCCTTCCTTTTGGAAGATTCAAGTTTTCCGTCGACAGATATACTAACGTCCCAGGCATTAGTTCTGGTTCCTCACTCCACCTATCATTTGCATGTCGTGCCTGTACAACACGCGCAGCAATGATAGCGTCGTGTGCATTGGCTAGATTCTCCAATGCTTGCCATGCAAAGTCCTTCACCCCCTTGTGAACGACTCCATCTGTCCTTAGTTTGCGCAGCATGGAGGGCATGTATCCTCCATTGAGCTTGAACAGTGCATATTTCGTGGTCTCTGACACACTCGTGTTGATCGTGAACTCGGTTAGCGGTATCCTATCTACCCAGTTGCGTTGGTCCGGTCAGACCACCGTACGAAAGATCTGGGCAATACTTCTATTTGCTCACTCTGTCTGTCTATCCGTCTGCAGATGAAACGATGTAGACATGAGCAATTTAGCTCTCAAGAGCTTGTGAAGTTCTTGCTACCAGTGAGACATAAACTTTGCGTCTCAATCGCTCACGATCGAACTTGGAAGGCCATGTAGCCTTACAATCTCCTTCAAGTAGATTCAGGATAATGTGGACGCAGTAATGGTTGTATGCACCAGTATCAAGTGCACCATACTGGTCATTCGGCAAATAACCACCCAAAGGTAGTTATAACCTTTGGACTTGGGAAATGGACCAACAAAGTCCATTCCAATGGAGTCCCACGGCTTTGTCGGAATGGGCAGGGAATGCAACTTCCCTGCTGGCTTCCTATTGCTGGTCTTCAACCGCTGGCAGACCTCACAGGTCTGGCAGAAATGCATCACTTCTTTCTGCATCTGAGGCCACCAGTACCATTGCCTCAGGTACTCCAGTGTTTTGTTGGTTCCGAAGTGACCAACAACCTCATGTGCTTGAGTGACGATCTGCATGATCAATGGTCGGTCACGTGGTAAACACACCACATCATGCCCTCGAACATTCGTTATCCAGACCAGTCCTTTCTCATCCATGCTGAAGCGTGGGTGGGCGTCTGCGTTCGTCCAGATTTCAGTGTAGAATGCATCACGGCCATAACCCCTCAGTACCTTCCATAGGTACTCATCGGTTTGAGGAACAGGAGGGTTACGATACTCTCCTATAGGCGATAACGCGTCAGCAAGCATAATGTTGTGGCCATACAGTCCACAACTGCTCCTGGCCTCGCTTTGGCTGAGCCTGCTCTAGTTGCTCAGCTTCTATGTCTCGGCCCTCTTGCCGCTCTTGCAGTCGTCGGCTGTGTCGCAGTTCGGTCGCTTGCATAGCACAAAGCTTGACCACATGCTCCTTCATCTCTTTGTAGCGATGGTACGGAAGATCATCGCCCTGGGGATCAATACGAATATCCGCATTGACATAATCATGCGTATCTTGGTGTTCACCAACTCTATCGCTCTCGAAATACCTCAAGAGACAGTCCGCTACCTTGTTCAGTTCGCCTTTGACATATGTGATGTCAAAGTTGTAGCGAGACATATAGTCAATCCACTGGCGTTGCCGGGGGGACAATGTTGCTTGAGTCTTGAAGAACTCAAGTGCTTTATGATCTGTAATGATGTGGATCTTGTATCCCATCAATTTGTCTTCCCACTTAAGGAGTGCCTCAAGTATCGCCAGCGTTTCGAGCTCATGGACCGCATAATTCTGTTGGGCCGAGGTGAACTTCCTCGACATGAACCCTGCAGGCCAACAATTCTGCCAGGAACTTCCCTGGCCATACATTGCACCTACTCCGGTCTTTGAGGCATCACAGATGAGCCAAATTGGCTTATCCTGTCAGGGATCTATGGGACAAATGACTGGTGTCTTTGAGCAGATCCTCTTGATCATCTCAAAACAGCGTTGGTGTATAGGTCTCCATATAAATGGAGCTCCGTTCTGCGTGATGGACATCAAGGGTCCAGTATACGCTGTAATATCAGGCAGACAGTTGCCGATATAGTTCATCAGTCCCACGAATCTTTGCACATCATTATAGTTATGAGGCACATGCCATTTGCATATGCGATCAATTTTGTCCTGGTCAGGGTGAATACCCTGACTGTCAATCTTGTGTCCAAGGCAGTCTACTGTCTTGGCATATAGTTCACATTTCTTCCACTTGAGATACAGCAGGTTAGACCTCAGTCACTTGAAAATGACACGAAGATGCTCTTTGTGTTCTTTGATTGAATCGGAGTATATGAATATGTCATCCAGATATATATGGACAAACCTCCCGATAACATCCCAGAAGATGGAGGTCATCAACCTCTGAAACGTTGCAGGAGCATTACAATCTCCTATCTGCATAATGTTGCTCACATATGTTCCCATGATTGACGAGAACACTGTCTTCAGGATATCAGACAAGCAAATTCTCACTTGCTCATAAGCGTCCATCAGGACAATTTTTGACCTGAACTTTGCTCTTGCAACATCCTCTCAAATCACTTCCTGATCCGGAAGTGGCATCACATCCTTTACGGTGTTGTCATTGCGTTGGCGAGCATCCAACGCCATCCTCAATGTACCATCTTTCTTTGGAATGCACAATAGTGGAGCAGCTTGGGATGCCAGTTGGGCCTCCCACCAGTGGGCTCTCAGGTACCGATTGGTCTTGTCTCAGAGCTGCTGCTGCAGCACCATTGGACATTGCAGCAAATGATACTTATACACCTTATTCTCATCAATAAGGTTGATTTCATGGTTGACCTCATGCCAAGGAGGTAACTCCTCCTTGGTTCCGTTCAGAATATCCCCAAATTCCTGCTGCCACTGCAATCGTAGGTCTGGAATGTCCTCCTTCGTAAAACCACTGGTTTTACCTTTGCCCTTCCAGTCCACATCCTTGCATGGATGCCCAGACAGCTTTGCTTGTACAGCTAGGCGGCCATACTTCTCTCTGAGGGCAGTAATCCTCAGCTCACTGTCATCCGGCATGTGCAGTTGCACAGGCACTTCCTTCTTGCTTCTCTGCAATGTCACAGACAGTCCGTCGAAGAATACCTCACTCAGTGGCGATATCTCGTCATCACTAGCCTGACGATATGACTCCTCCTTCGACGTCCATCGTGGTCCATTCCACGCATACATCAATGCCACTAGCTCATTCCACTCAGCAGGCATTCGTGGATCAAACGCCCATTCAAACATAGGATGAGGTACCGGTTGATCCCAGATTGACTGATTCGTATGTGTGGAGGATGCCTTGTCCTCTATCAGTCCTTGTTCGTTATCCATTACTAAGTCCTCGACCTTCACTTGCAACGACGTCGGTTGGCACTCTGTGCTTGCTACATGCTGAGGCCACTTGTCCTCAGGCTTACTCTGCTTTTCACACTTTATCTTGGGGCTCTCCCCCCTCTTCAGAGTACGTTCGTACTCTACAGCTTCACTTTCCAGCATCAACACCGCTGGACTATCTGTTGGCAAGCTCACATGAGCTTGCTCCTCATCCTCTCCATCCTCCACCATAGGCGATTTCTTGCCTCCGTCTAGTCAGTGTCGCCTAACTAGCACCTTCTTCTCCATGGCACAGTGTCAATGGAGACGTCCATTGCCATTATCTATGGTCACTCGCACTGCAGGAATGGTGGTGCCATCCACTACTATCTCATTCTTCTTGAAGTCAAGCAGAACCTTGTGCTTTCTCATATATGGCGTGCCTATAATCATGTCGTAACGATCAAAATTTGCCACGTCAAGGTACTCTTTTGTCCTTGATTTTGCACAGGCAATACTCGCCTGTGTGCCAAACTGTACTGCAGCTCAGCTGCCCACAGTACCCAATTGAAGGAGTAGTGGCTCCTTCAACTCACTCACAGAAATATCATGCACTTGGCAAAACTGAGGTGTCACCCCAGTAGTCGTACTACCTGAATCCCACAATGTCCATGCCTTGTGGCCATTCACCTCAACGTACGATGCCAGGCATTCCTTGTCCTTGTGCTTCAACACCAGTCTCACCAGCTTCTCCAGAGCCTTGCAAAGGTGTACCTTATACACCTTCACATTGGCTGCTCCAACTGGTTGGTCTAATGTGCTGGCCGGGTAGTCCATCAGAGCTCCCATCCCATGAATTCTGAGTCTGACTCCCGGGCATAATAGTCGTTGTCGTATACATCAACCTCAACGTATTCGTCATCCGACAACTCTTCTACCACAGAGGCATTTTCATCCTCTGGTGCATCAGGACTGAGGTTCTCCACCTCATCGTCTTCCACATCAGGTTCATTTCCCAAGTCTATCCCTTCAGCATCTGGGATAGCAGTGTGGGCCGCCCATACATATGCACGTGGCTTAACCATAGGCTGTCCACCACCCACTGGACATGCATTCACGAAATGCCCAGGCTGGCCACATTTGAAGCACTTTGTAACCGGAGTTACGGGTTAGAACTATCTTGTGTGTATCACACAAGTGCTAAATCAGACCGCAGTATCAGATTTGACTAGTACTTAGAGTGAAAACAAGATGTTGTCTTACGTAATACTCTACTAAATGATTATAGCATCGTTGATGCTAAGAACATGGATGACTCCGTTACATACCCCCCAATGAGACCGAATACTCGGTCTTTAGAAAGGGAGGTAGAGCAAAATGAAAGATGCACGGTAGTGCAAACACAGATGAATACATGTGTATGGCGTGGCTGTAAGGCGTTAGCACTCGTGCGCAATGGAGATGTGTCATCTGGACACAATAGAGAGCAGTTCTTATCAGACAGGGCGCAGGGGGCGCCAGCAGTAGATAGAAAATGGTATGTATAAACAAAATATAAAAAACAAAAAAGATGACCCCTCCTCTGGGTCCGCTGTATCTACACACGACTCTAGAGTGCATATCAGCTGAAATGGTTCGAGTGAAATACTCGGAGGTACATACACATTAACGTATACAAGGGTCTAGGACCCGGATGACGATGCTCCTGTGACAGCGCCCGTCTCAGTCACCATTGCCTCCTCCTCCAGTGCGACGTTAATCACGGGAGGGGGAGGCGCCGATTCCGTCCTCGGTGGAGTTATAGGCCCCTCGACTGCAGGCGTGTCTACCACCATAGGCTCTGTTAGTGCGATGTTAATCGCTGAAGCGGTGGTGGTAAGCATACCCTGCTCTGCTGTGCGTGACAGGAGATTGACCCGGCCTGGGTCCATGTCCGCTGCTGGCAGGTCATGTGCTGCCGAGCGTTTTAGGAGGTTGACCCGATTCGGGTCCATGCCAATCAAGTAATGGAGGCCGTTGGCCTCAGGGTTTTCCGGGAGCTTGCTCTCCTCGTGGTGCTTGAACATCAGACAATAGTGATTGTCTTCAGTCATCTCCCGCCATCCATCCCATTGCGGAATTGCGGCAGGGGTGCCATACTTGGAGAGGCGCTCCATGCGCTTGTCATCGATCTGCTTGAAGATGTCTATAGACATCGTGGGGGAATGGAACTGCTGTTCCAGAAAGACTATGCCGTACGTGTACGCGTGGTCCACCCATTTCAGCGGGATCCGGTTGTGTAAAAGGACGTGTAACACGTCGTCATTGGAGAAGTTCCGTGCATGGTTGTCGGGCATGTGAACTTGGTGAATTTTGAGCTGCGGCCCACGTTGGGGCTCAAATGGCTGCTTGGAGAACATGGCATCATACGAGGCAATCGCCTCTCGAGCGCCAGTTGGTCAAGGTCAAACAGTGTGGCTGGATCCTGAGTGCGCATTACACGCAACGCCATGGTGCCATCGTCTTTCGTGCGCAAGAAGCGCCCCGGAATGTGTCGTTGCTCGACAAGAGCGATGTCATCAGGGCCCTGCATCGGGTTGACGAGTTCTTGGTACTTAGGCTCCTTCAACAGGAGCTGCATGGTTCAATCATGCAGAGCCTCAACTGTCTGCTGCGCAAACATTTGGAGCTCTGTGATCAATATATATGCGACAATTCTGTCACGACGCGGGACGTGCACATTGGCGTAGTACTTATAGAGCCGATCCAGCTCTAATGGAGTGCAGGGAAGACCGTGTGGGGCGTGCTTATACACAATCGTGCCCGGGATGTGGGCAGGATGGCCAGAGGAATACTCATATGATGCCGCTCTATTGGCGTCAGCTCCCATCAGCACCATATTCGTGGCATACAAATAATAAGTGCAATGGCTGAGTGCTCCTCTAAAGCACAAGTTCATTCGCTCGATATCAAGCGGACCCCACACCTTCACCCCCAAGTCATTGGGGATCCTCCCCAAGAATTCATCCTCGGCCCTATACTTCTGGGCCTTTAGCTCCTTGGCGTGAATCGCCTTCTTCCTTGCAATGCGCTTATTGCGCGATACTCGTTGGAATCGGTCTGTGGCCGATTCTCCCTCCTCCCCGTCCTCCTCCTGCTCCAAGCTCGACTCTCCATAGTCGCTCTCGTCGGACAGGGATGGTACTGGTTTTTTGCCTTTATCAGGCCTAGTCTTCCCCCTCGAGGTCGCCACCAGACCATCATACTGCTCCGGCGTACGGGGGTCTGGGGTCAAGACGACCACGGGATACTTTTCTGGTGGGGCCGGTACAAACACTGGCAGCCTGAACAACATCTGGACTTCTCCCGCTTGTGCGGGAATGCCAGCAGGAAAGAGTATAACCTCCAATTTGGAGGCATCGAGAGGCGGCTTGCGGCCACAGCGCTGACAAGACAGCCCTGACTTGGTCAGGGCGGACAATTCTGGTTGTGGCTGAGCCACCGGAGGGGCAGGTGCATTTCGTGCCAGAGTATTCCCTCCAGGCCCAGCGCAAGGAGTGACAGTAACGGGCGCTCTTAGCGCCACAGCGATGGGTTTGGGCCCCCTAGGTGGGGCCCGAGATGATGCGGCTTCCTGCTGACCCAAGGACAGACCTGCCAAGGGTTCACTGACGGCAGCCAGCGACTCTGAAGAGGCCTGCGGGCCCGACTCGGGTAACCGCGATGACAAAGCCACGGGCTGAGCAGGCTGCTCATGGCACGCAAATTGCGCTTCCGACGGCATTCTTGCCTGTGGAGGAGCGACCGGTCGACTGGGCTGATATCTAGCCCTCTTGACCTCAGCGGTCAATTCCTCACTCGTGGCAATTTTGCGCTTAGAAGCGCGTTTGATCTGCTCCAGCGCTGCGATGCGCTGCCTCTTCATCAGCTTGATCTGGTCGAGCAGTCCCTCTGTCACCATTACGGCCAAGCTGTCCTGCAGAAAGAACGCAGTTGCAGGGACTGGCTGTCCCGCTGCTTCCAGTCTGCCCAACAGCACGTCTGACCCAGCTACACTCTGCGCTTGTGGCGCAGGCTCCCCATATGACTCTTCCATGGGCCGGTGCGCCCATGGTACTGACGGTGGCCCCGTCACCACACCTGTCAGGTTCCGCTGACGACGGGCGCCTCCGGGGGCAGGCGGGTCCTTACTAGGCGGACTCGAAGTCTACGGAGAGTCTCCAGGTGAGTTCCGGAGTTTTGGGTAGGGCGCGGGGTGACTACGGAGCGCTGGAGTTCGTAGGAGGAGGTAGAGCAGGATCCCGGGCTAAGTCCGGAATACGGGGCGGAAGTGGGCGGAGCCTTGCTAGGGCGGAGGGGTGATCGGAGAAAGAGACTGAGACCGGGAGACTGAGACTGAAACTGGGAGACTAAGTAGAATTGAAGTGAGACTCTTAGAGACTGGGAGACTTGAGAGAGTAAGACAGATAGATTGAGACGAGTAGGAAATAGACAAGAGAGTATAGAGACGAGTTATAGCAATATCAAGACTACCGTAACGTACTACGAGCTGCAGGTTAAGTACCAGGTGCCGGGTGAGTTCCGGGCCCCCTGGGCAAGGTCCGTACCTCTCCTCCATGTGGTGCATCCCGTGCGGTGTATTGTCTGGATATCAGTCCTCTGCGGTCGTGTGGTCCTGGGGGGCGTAGATGGGTTGCGGTGTATTGTCCGGGTTCGGGAGTGGCGCCGGGGGGGCGGTGTCAAGTGGGGGCGGCCCCCGGCATGATTGATCGAGGCTTGGGACGGCGTCCGGGGCACGTGGCGCGTGGGCGGGGCTTCGGGCCTTGTCCGGGGGTTGGGCGTCGGGTTGGGCCGGGTCGGCCTTGGTCGGGGTGGCATCGGATCTAGTCGGTCTTGTCCCGATGTGTTCCGGGGACGCGCTGGGGGGTTGGGTTTCAAAGGAGGGGTTGTTCCAGGCAGGGCTTACTGGGGCTCGGGGTGGCGTAAGTGTGGCTTGTGACATCACCCCCTCCTTTAGCGCTGAGTCCCTACGAGGCGTCGGGGGCTGTGTCCTTCTTCGTGGGAGCCGAATTCAAAGTTTCGAAGGTTGATGCCATCAGTCGGGGGGCTAGAAAAGGGCAGCGTCAGTCCTGGAAGGCTCCCTGTCCTCCCATGTTGCACGAACAGACGCCTCTCCGCTCTCCAACCCCTCCCCCGGCCGGGGATAATTCCTTGGCCACCTGGGAAGAATACAATGCGCGTCAGAGCACTTACGAGGGGCGCCAGGACCGCCGGCACATTGAAGAACTTGCCCGTGGGTATTCCGGCGGGGTTCTCGCGGTGTTGCTGACGTTATCCTTGTAGGGAGAATCTCGCAGGCTTCGGATCCGGTACCGGCCGCTGGGCCCTCGACGCTCCAGGCCCCCCTGCCCCCGTCCCATCGGTCCGTGTCGAGCGGCGACCCACCCTCGGCGTGGGCCAAGTGTGGGAGGTCCCTCTGGTACAGCGGATTCCTCAAGCCCAGGTGACGGCGGAACAGTTTGCGACAGCCCAGGGGCGACATTGGGGACCACCGGAGCGAGCTTGGTGTGAGGCGGCGGGCCCGGTGCGTGAGTCTGTTGTCCCGAAAGGATTTCCCGCTGATTCCAGGTAGTGCGTGATGTGTGCGCGTCGGGGAGTATCATGCGAGTTCGAGGAGCCCACGGCGGGGTCCCGCCGGGATACCTCTATGTGCGTCGCGTGCCGCCTCCGCCATGAGAGGTGCTCGGTGGTGCTGGCGTGGCGGGCGCGTTGCATGGCCCGGGAGCAGGGATGGGGCGAGGAGTGGATGATGGAGAGGTTGCGGGAGAGTTCCGGGACCAGGGCCCGAGACTGGGGGCGAGAGAGGTGGGGTCGCGCATCGTCGTCCCTGCGGGCGTTGCATGGTCGTGCCACGCGCTGTCTCAGAGTCGTCGCCTTCCGAATCACCTCCATCCCCACGGGTCGACAAGGGCAAGCGACGGGCCCGGGATTCGTCGGACGAGGAGGACGCGCCCCCTGCTCAACGTCGTCGAGGGTCTCCAGGGGCTGGGGTCGCGGGTCCCTCGAGTCTCCCGGGGCAGGTGTATTCCCCTGGTTCTGGTCGTCCGGTGCCCGGGCCCTCCCACGTATCCGGGATGGGGGTGGACCTCGCCGCCTCCCGCCGTCAGCTCGAGGAGGCCGGGGCTTGTGAACGCCGCCTGTCGTCGCGCCTTCAGGAAGCCGTTGAGGAGGGCCAGCGGGAGCGACAGGCGAGGGAGGAGGTGCAGGGGGAGCTGGGGGCGGTCGTGCGGGCTCGAGAGGCCTTGGAGGTGGAGATGGCGGGTTTGAGGGCCCGCCTGGAACAAGGGGACGGGTCGGGGTCGGGTCCAGTGGCGTCGGAGGCGAGGGAGGCAGAGTTGAGGGAGCTGCTGGGTAGGGTGGAGGGAGCTCAGGCGAGCTTGGTGCGCCGCCGGGGCTGGCTGGTGGGGAGTGTGGCGGCCGCCCGTGGCGAGGCCATGCGTGAGTGTCCTTAGGCTCGCTCCAGGGCCCTGACTGACATTCCCCTTAGGCTGGGCCCGGGAGCACCGCCTCTTACTGGACGGGGGGGCTTCGGCGTACGCCTTCGTCCAGCAGGGCCTCGCGGCAACGCCGGGCCTTTCTTCGGAGGTGACTCGTGGTCTGGAGCAGTGGGGGCGGTTACTGGCGGCCCATCGGAGGCGCAACGTTATCGTCCCGGGGTCGTGGATGGAGACGGCGGCAGATGCGGGGGAGCCCCTCCCCTCCTACGAGGAGCGAGTGGCCGCAGTCTTATCGTCAATGGAGGCGGCAATGGGGGCTCCTCCGATGGCCACGGAGTCGGGGGTGTCAAGGGAGGCGTCCGGTAGTGGGGCGGGGGCGTCGGGGAGTGCCGGAGGGCCTTCAAGGTCGTAGGGGGTTCTTTTCTTGGTAGTCTTTTTTTCTTTTCTTTTTTGGACATTGTACCTAGTGTAGTAATAGCGTGTATATAGACATCTGGGATCTTTGGTAAGTATAGAAGAATAAGAGGTAGTGGAAGAAGATGAGGAAACTTATGGGTGGGAGTTGAATTCTGGGTGAATCCAGAGGCAGGGGTTACGCCCTTGTAGGCCGTCTGTGGGGTTTCAGCCCCGAGGGGCGCGGGGCTTGCCGGGGTGGGTCCGGTGGAACTCCCGGAGTTTGTTGGGGGCGTTTTTCAGGTTTCCCAGGGGTTCCCAGGTGTCGTCTTTTGGTCCGTAGCCGGCCCATCGCACGAGGTAGTTTACTCGCCCACGAATGATTCGGGAGTCGAGGACGTGGTCCACCTCGTAATGATACTCGTCATCTACTTTGAGGGGTGGGGGCCAGTCGGGGCGTTGTCCTGGGAGCGGGTCCGGGGCGTGTTTTTCGAGGAGTCGGACGTGGAACACGGGGTGCAACCCCTTGAGGCCCAGAGGGAGGTCGAGCCGGTAGGCGTGGGAGGATACTTTCCGGGTGATCTTGAAGGGGCCGAAGCGCTTGTGGTCGAGCTTTACTGAGGGGCGCCGGGTCTGGAGGTTGCGTCGGTCGAGCCAGACTAGGGTCCCGGGGGGCCAGTCAGGCGTGTTCTCCCGCCGGGGGTTCGCATGCTTGGAGTAGGCCTTATTCGCGGTGTCGATCTCACTCCGGAGGAATTCGTGGAGGTCCCAGAGGTCCTGGGCCGCTTCGTGGGCAGCGTGGGCCGGGATGTCCCTGAGGGATAAGGTCAGTCGGGGGTGGTACCCCTTGTTTGCGAAGAAGGGAGACACCCCGGTGGCGGAGTGGGGGGTATTGTTGTAAGTAAACTTGGCGAGGGGGAGCTCGGCGTGCCAGTTGTCCTGGAGGTAGTTGACGTAAATCCGGAGGTACTGTTCAAGGGTCTGGTTGATGCGTTCGGTCTGACCGTCGGTCTCTGGGTGGTAGGCGGTTGACAGGTTGGTCCGGACGCTGAGAGCCTTGCATAGGGACGTCTAGAACTTCGAGACGAAGAGGGGGCCTCGGTCTGAGATGATGTCGTCAGGTAGTCTGTGCTTCGAGAACACGTATTCGAGGAAGAGCCGGGCGAATCTTGGGGCGTCATCGGTGGTGTGGCACGGGACGAAGATGGCCTGCTTAGTGAGTCTGCAGACAATGACGAGGATGGCGTTGTACCCTTCCAATTCCAGGAGCTCGACGATGTGGTCCATGGAGATGGATGACCACGAGCGCCTCCCCATGGGTAGGGGCTTGAGGAGCCCGTAGGGGCGGTGCTGGGGGACTTTGGCCCGGAGGCAGGGTTCACATGCTCGGACGTACCGGGTGACGTCCTTCTTCATTCCTGGCCAGAAGTAAGTGCGGGAGATGAGTTGGAGGGTCTTACGGATTCCTGGGTGGCCACGGAGCTTGTGGTCGTGGTGCTGTCGGAGGATGTCGAGGCGTACATGTTTGAAGTCTGGGGCGTAGATGCGGCCATCCCGGAGGAGCATTTTGTTATCTGGGGAGAGGGTGAAAGAGGGGTCGGGGCTTCGTCCGTCGGGGAAGTTGTTCCGGGGGTCGTGCTGGGCGAAGTAGCTATCGTGAGGGGCATCTCGAACCTGCCTCAGGATGCCTTCTTCGTTCAGGATCAGTACCGCGTTGAGGTGCTCGGGAGGGATCACCACGCGGTGGTTGAAGGCGTTTTGCTCGGCTTCGAAGGATTTCTTGGGGTAGACGTCGGGTCGTCGGGTGAGGGCGTTGGGCTTGGCTCCAAGTCGTCCGGGGCGGTAGTGGATGGTGAAATCGTACTCCGAGAGGACCTCGGACCATCTGGCTTGTCGGCGGCTGAGGAGCTTGGTGGTCGTGAAGTACTGCAGGTTGTTATGGTCCGAGTAGACTTGGATCCGGTGCGGGGTACCCTCGAGGTAAGCTCGCCATTGCTTGAAGGCTTCGACAATCGCGAGGAGTTCCTTGTCGTAGATGTCGTAATTGAGCTCGGCCGGGATCATTGATCGGGTGTAAAAGGCCACGGGTCGGAGCTCCTGGTTGTCCAGCTCCATTTGCGAGAGGATACCCGCGATGGCATAGTCGGAGGCGTCGCACTCCAGGACAACCGGGAGGGCGGGGTCGTAGTGCCGGAGGATCGGGGCTGAAGTGAAAACTTCCTTGAGTAAGGTGAACGCACTTTGGCACTTACTGTCCCACCCCCAGGGGGTGTCCTTCCGGGTTAGCCGGTTGAGGGGCTTGGTGATACCGGAGTAGTTGTCGATGAAGCGTCGGTAGAAGTTTGCGAACCCGAGAAAGGATTGCACTTCCTTGACGTTTTTTGGAGGCGGCCAGTTGAGGATTGCTTCGACCTTTGCGGGGTCCATACGAACTCCGTCCGGGGTGACGATGACGCCGAGGTATTCGACTTCTGTAGTGTGGAACGAGCACTTCTCCGGTTTCGCGTGTAGGTTGTGACTTCGGAGTCGTTCGAGAACTTGTCGGACATGGATTCGGTGTTCGTCGAGGGAGTCCGAATAGATCAGGATGTCGTCCAGGTAGACAATGACGAAGACGTCGTTCATATCGTGGAAGATGTCGTTCATAAAGTACTGGAAGGTTGCGGGGGAGTTAGTCATTCCGAATGGCATTACCAGATATTCAAAGAGGCCGTAACGGGTGCGGAAGGCCGTTTTCCATTCATGCCCCGGGGCGATCCGGACGTTGTTGTAGCCCGACCGGAGGTCGATCTTCGAGTAAACCTTGGCTTTGCTGAGTCGGTCGACGAGGTCTCCGATGAGGGGTAGGGGGTATCGGTTCTTCTTGGTGATCTTGTTCAAGCCCCGGTAGTCGACGCAGAAGCGGAGGGATCCGTCCTTCTTCTTGGCGAAGAGAACCGGTGCGCCGGCCACGGAGATCGAGGCGTGAATGAAACCCTTACCGAGCATGTCGTCGAGGTAGTCCTTGAGTGCCCAGAGCTCGACCTCGGACATGTTGTAGACTTTGCCAAGCGGGGGGCTCACGCCGTCTTCGAGGTCGATCTTGTGGTCGTACGGCCGGTGCGGGGGGAGGTCCTTGGCGCTACCTTCGGAGAAGACGTCAGCAAACTCGTGATACTCGGGGGGAACAACTTCGGCGAGGAGTTGGTCCTCAGTCTTAACGTCGGGGCCGGTGTTTTTGGCCTGGAGGTGTTCCTCAGGTAGCGTCGGGGATACCTGGAGCTGGTAGGCCGGGATGCCATCCTGGAGGATGCGCGTGAAGGGGGTGCAGCCGATGATTTTGATGTCCGGGGTTCCGGGTGAGTCAGGGGGGTCGTTGGGTTCGGGGCTGGGCCTGGGGGGTCGGTGGTTCCGGGCGGGGTAATGAGGCCCCTTGTAACGATTTCGAGGGACGTTGGGGGGAAACTTGGTGGGTTCCCTTCGGGGAGTTTCAGGGCATCCCGGGTCCTCCGAGGCCTGTGGGTAGAGGTGGATGGCGGCGGCGAGGTGGGCCTCCGGGCTAGGGAAGGTCATGGTGAGGTCTTCCCAGCGGATGTCGGGGTTCACCTCCCGGAGCCAAGGGAGGCCTAGGACGATGGGGGTCGCTTCGGGGAGTCGCGTGACCAGGAAGTCGGCCGGGAACGTTAGGTCGTTGTCAAGCGTTATGGTGGTGGAGTGTCCCTTCGTGATAAGTCTGGCGGTGGCGTCGTTCCCATCGAAGAGCCGGAGCCCGAGAGGTTTGTCGAGCTGGGTGTAGGGAAGGGCGAGGCGGTCGCTGATGAACATTCCGGTGGCTCCGCTATCGACGAGGGTGGGAAGACGTTTGGTGGCGGCGCCGAGGCGGACATGGATCACAAAGGAGCGGGTGGCCCGGGAGCGGAGGCCGGGGGGCTCCTCCCGGGGACACCGGGGGTCCTCCGGACCCGTTGGAGGGGGCGGGGGTTCGAAGGGGATTGTTTCTTGGGTTGCGTCTCGGTCGAGGGTAAGCGTGAGGGCCCTCCAGTCGATTCGGGGATTGGTGGCACGCAGCCATGGGAGTCCGAGGACGAGGGGGGCGGCGGCGTGGAGCCTGGTGACCAGGAGCCGGAGTGTCTGGTGATGGCCGGAGGCGAAGGTCACGGGCATTTGCACGAAGTGGGTGATGTCGCCGGCGGAGGAGGAGTTTCCGTTGAAGAGTCGGAGATGGATGGGGATGGAGAGCCTTTGGGGGGGCTGGGGGGCAAGGGCCACCCAGGCTTCGTCGATGAAGTTGTTGGTGGCGCCGCTGTCAACGAGAGTGTTGACGGGCGCCGGGGAGGAGGCGAGGGTGGTACGAAGGAGGAGGGACTGTGGGGAGTGTGAAGGGAGGTGGGCCAGGAGGGTGTCCGAGGATTGTTGAGCCGTGGCGCGAAGGTGGGAGACCAGGGCGGAGAAGACGTCAGGGTCCAGACCGCGATTCAGAATGTCTTCTATTTCTAAATTGCTGGGTCGTTTTCCATAAACTGGAAGTCGCAGTCTTCCCCGTCGATGGTCCAGACGGCCCGACCCATGGTCTGGCGCTTTGGGCAACTGCCGATGAAGTGTCCGGGTTCCTCGCAGAGGAGGCAGGTGCCCTTCCGGCGTCGCTGTTCCTGAACATTGTCGGGGACATCGATCCAGGGGCGGTCGGGGTTCCTGACTCGGTTTGCTCGAAGAGCTTCCTCTTTGTCGTCTTCGGGGTGTTCGTCGGCGGGGACGTCGGGGTCGTCAGGGTCTCCGGGGAGGGGGTCAGGGATGTCGTTGATGTCGGCTGCATTGAGGGCGGCTGGTGGTCGTGGTGCTGGGGCGCGGGGCGGTCCCGGGGGTCCTCGTCCTGGGGTCGGACACGTGGTGGGGTCTTGCGGCACCTGGCTAGGGCCTCCGGAGTGATTAGCCTTCCAAGAGGGTCCTCTCAAAGGGGCCCAATGGCCCCGAGAGCCGGAGTACTCGTTGCGATCTTCCCAGTACCTCTGGTCGATCTGGGTCACCAGTGCCTTGTAGCCGTTGTATGTTGCCTGCTTGGGTGCGAGGCGGAGGACATCCTTGATTCGCTGAGGGAGCGCTCGCCGGAGGGCGAACCGGAGGGCGTTGTAGTTCCAGCCCGTCTCGTAGGCCTCCTTCTCAAATCGGACGATGAAGGTGGCAAAGCGCTCCTCGGATCTCATTCGGAGGTTGAAGAGGTTTTCTTCGGCTTCCGCGACGGTGTCGAAGATGCCAAAGCGGCCGGAGAATTCCTGCACGAAGGCCGCCCACTGAGATAATACGGGGTTGTTGGGGTCGAACCGGAGGAGGGCCGTGTAGTGGTCGAAGGCCAATCCCTGCAGGTACGAGGCGGCGAATGCGACGCGGGATCCTTCGAGCTGAAACGTGACGGGTTTGGCTTGAAACATGTTGAGGCACTGCATCAGGGAGGTTCGCCACCTCCGGGGGTCGCGTCCATGGAAGGGTTCGGGCTTC
>QFEW01023061.1:0-18744 GCA_003316525.1 Termitomyces eurrhizus
CTTGAGATAAAGGAAATGTTTTTCTTTCAATTATTTTCGAGATACCAATAGATAGAATTAATCATGTTTCAAGTCTTTTTCTTGAGAAGAAAGTAATGTTTAGATTATTGTGTTTCTTTGTGAACACTTGTCATATTTCTTTCAAGTGTTTCTCTCAAAGAAACAAAGAATCTTTCCTTAAAACAAAGAATTTTTTTTGAGAAACACTTGAAAGAAATATGACAAGTGTTCACAAAGGAATGCAATTATGTAAATATCATATTTTTCTGAAGAAAAAGACTCAAAACATGAGTCATTTTATTTATCTGTATCTCAGGAATACTTGAAAGAAAAAAATTTCCTTAATTTCAAGAGAAACCATTGAGAATCTTTGACTTTTTCCCCCTGTTTTTCCAAACAGATTTTATGTAAAACTTGAGAAAAACAAGTTAGAAATTACATAACATATTTCTCACAGTTTTTTCTCAAGAAACTCAAGGGATTTCCTGAAGTGTACATCAGGTTTCAAAATGCAACAAGTTAAAAATTACATAACATGTTTCTAACAGCTTTTTCTCAAGAAACTCCAGGGATTTCCTGAAGTGTCGGTGATAAGTAATAATGTGTAATTAACCTGGGCAAACACTGATCATTTTTGTAGATGACCACTATACATAACCTCTCGTATCCAATCATATTTAAATTCATTGACTTCGGCGAATTCTCATCATGTAGCCTCGACTCTTCTTCGTGAAGTAAATGGTTTTCGTGCTCCCTAGATCAACTCAAGGATCAGGACTATGAAATGCTCAAAGACGGATACACGCATTGGAACCTCGTTCACATCTCACAGGTCTACGTAACTCTTCTGCAGATAACCTGGGACTATCTGGCTCATTACGGCCGTTTAAGTTCTCCCGAACGTCCTTCTGTTGTGTGTTTGTCCTATCACTACCTCAGCAAGTATCGCATGACCTGCCTCATTGTACCTCTCTTCTTAGAAGCACTTTACACGTCTGTGAAATCGATGTATCCGATAGTATGATGATTAAAAATGATCAATGCGTTTCGCAGTCCTGACTAGTATTAGTTATCGTATTCGCTTCTATTGAACTCGTTGCCATGAAATTTCATTATCATGTCAAAGCTAAATTGACGGGTGAGAAACCCGATGCCGGAAACCGTGCTTTGATCTCGAAAAATCTGTCCTCCCGTTTGATCATATATGCGTTTTTTATGATCTGCGCATTGATATACTTGGAAATAACAAGGATCATTGAATGAATTATGGTAACACTCGATCAGTATAATAGGGTTTGAAATGGTCCTCAGATTCACTCTCACTTTATTGCTACTTGTCTTCGCGTCTTTCATCAAGATTCAAGGCATGCACGCCACTCACGACGGTTCTGCGACGGATGTGTCTCCAGCTATCGGCGCAGTGGAATTTATCAGCGGCCAGATTATTTTCTTCGGTAGTGGTAGATTCGCTAATCAGCCTATACGAGTCGTGCTGCAAGAATTGCAAAAGGCAGACGTGGGCAGAAAGTAAGTATTGGTTCATCCCTCGGGGATTGACGATTTAACGTACGAGCAAAGGTTTGCAAGAGTGGATCGACGTCCACTCGATCCACCTCCTGTTGTGATTCTCCGTTTGTTCCGAGTCCAGAATTTTGGCACTCCAGAACAGATAGAGACCGAAATATCTGATTACAGGCTCGTCTTCGGTATTCTTTGATCTGTAGATAACATTCATTAGACAGAAGACCGTTCTAGGGATGTAGAAACTGCTGGTCTTGTGTGCGCAGTGGATTTGTTCCCGGTACCCGAATGGGTTTGGGACAATACTTTGAGCTCGGTATCCACATGTGGATCCCGTTTCGCAACTTCAGAGACAACCCGTCCTGCGCTCCTCGCTGTGAATTCGGAGAATGCAATCCATTGTGTTGATGGCTACCCTATCACGGAGTCATCAAAGGCGACCGAAGCAATATTCGGAGAAAAAGTCACCGAGCCACTCCTTGTGGATTATGAGGGCGGAAAAGCAGTCATGTTTGTCTTTCAAGGAACACTGTCCACTTTGTGTGCCAACGAAATTACTTATGTCAGTCGCACAGGATCTGGCCTTGCAGCGCGAGGGAACCTTCATTCTTCGCTATCGAATTTTTGATATATCATCGCTGAAAGTCCCAGGGATGAAATCGACTGCCCAGACAGAGGTCTACGGGGGTCCATTCAGAGTGTACGCTACCAAAGATTTTCCAGGGCTTGCACCTTCTACTGAACTGAGTAAGGTAAGAGTCGTGGAGGATTTCTGCGATTATGTGTGTTGGTTACTCACTGGCGAATACGTTGCTCGTTTTGCAGCTGTTGTCAAGATATTCGATACGCCTGACCGTGAGGCAAGAGAGAAGGATCTCGAAGAAACGATACTTGGCCGAACGTGAAGAAGATCAGGAGTCGTGGCACCAATTTTGAAGAGCTCTAACGAGATTTAATCTCATAGGCCGACCAGCTCGTCTCTCCCGCCTCTGATCCGAATTTTGAACTATAATATGAGCCGTCTTTTAAAGTTTCACAACATTGAATAATCGATAAATTTTGTTTGAGTCTGTGTGGGTTGTCGATGCAACAACCAACCAACTGGCTACAGCCAACTTGCGACGAGCTCTTATGCCATCAACGCGGACGACGCTTACGCGGTCGCTTTACCCATACTTCGCCCCAAATTCCTTGTGTTCCGTTGAGAAGACAAGGTTATCCCACGTCTACGTCGAAGTCATCCAACCGGATAACACTCGTGATAGAAAAACCCCTTCCCCCTTGAGCGCCTTGCTCAACCAACCGTCCTGTTATTAATCGACACTTTCTGCTTTGATTACTATCCACTCTCAGGCTTCCGTGGCCTGAGGAATGGGAAAATGTTCTCGACACGACGCCTGCCGTGTGAGACCGCAGATATGCTTGCGCGTGGGTATAACGATACCCTTATCAGTGGTGCATGAAGTCCTCGTTGTCTCATAAGCATTACAGTAGGCCTGTTGTCCCCAATTGTCTATAAATGACTTGTTCATAGCCCCCATTTTCACTCTATAGGTATTGAGACCGTGACGCCGCCACATACGCCAAATAACTACTCATCTATCCCCCTCCAAAAAAAATGACAATATTAGAATGGATCTAGATGCAGGGGAGTCAACCGTGTAGTTTGGCAAGTCACATCAGGCTCCACAGTGAGGTTTCCAACTCCACCCCACGAGGTAACATGACATCCACAAACTCTATTCTGATGTACGGCGTATTCACTGGCTTCTTGTCATGCCAGTCCGTTATATTCACCCAGTGTCTTTCCACCCACTCGAATCACCCCCAGCCTTCCATCTTCTCACCCCCGTTTATCCAAATGGAGTTAGGTGGCGCAGCAAGCTGTTAGGGCTGTTGGTCTTTTCAATCGATAAAATCGATCCAGAAAACATAAATTCCATATATCTGACCCTGACACAGGATATAGGACTCGAGAGGGTGTCACAGACAGACTGTTTAGCCAATCGATGGATACCAAATATATACATCACACCTCAAAAACTTCGTTTGAATAAGGTGCTCAACCCTCCTCTTTTCCGCCCCTTTCTTAAAATCATTCCCTCCAGAGAAACGCTACATACAGGATAATGAAGCGACGACAAGATCTACATTATTTGGTCCTGTATCAAAGAAATAATCTCACATCTGCTTTTCCCTTCTCCGGCCAGCTGTAGACCATGTCAAACCCACCTTGAGTTCAGCACATTACATTTATACCACCGGATGGTTGATCAGTCTGTCGCCCGTAAATTACTTCGCGCGTGTGTTTGACGTTTCTTCGGATGAATAAGGCGAGCACCTCGAATTGAACATCAGGAGTTCCGACTATAACTTACGTCAGAGTTGTAGGAAAGCCTTCGGGAGCATACCAGTTCTCGTCAGCAAATGTAGCCTTGATGTTGAGATCATTTCAAGGAGGCAATGGTCAAGGACGCCAAGTTTGAAGTCAACGTGTTTCACCTACGAACTCTTCTAGTGACGTCTTAATAGTCGACCACGTCAAGCCAAACACAAAAAAACTCAGGAAGGCCTTTGAACTTGAAATTGAATGACTTATGTTGATAGTGTCAATCAGATCAAAACGAGATCGGTCAACGTATGGTCAACTTGAATCCTGTGGGACATCGATGCTGAGTTGTCAGGTTATATGACAGCCATACCATAGAAAACGATTTGTCAAGCTGGAGAGTCGTAGCCTTCCAAAATGTGTACAACCATAATTGATGGATGTCCTATGCTGATCGCTGAGGCCTGAGGCCGAAGGAGATAAAATTCTGTGAGAAGGAGAAAATAAGGTTTGTATCTTTCTAACGATCACAAGGCCAAGCCTTTGTATCGTGATCTCATCAGCAGAAGTTCTCACAACCTTTAGTTTTACTCATGTCGTGTGGTTTGCTGCATATCAGGCCAACAGTACCATAGAAATGTCATCTTTTGAGGTTCTTCGCGAAGCTTACCACAGCAGGATATCCTTCCAGTCGCTGTCCACATAATTACTCAGATAGGACATGGTTGTATGGCTGCGGCTGCAGTACCCATTCAAATAATCTTGAAATTTCCTACCAGTGTATCGCGAGTAAGGCTCGAAGATGCACCGAAACTGATAGCACGATTGAGTGAAATGGCATCGTGTTCTCACGACGTGTTCGCCAGCTCCAGCAGTACCTGGTGATGAGTCAGAACAATTTCGGAGCGGTATCTGGCCTCCTATATGACCAGAAACGTAGCGGAGGCCATGTAAGTCATAATGTAAGGTTCCATTAGTCACAGTCTTTCTATAGATAGGAGAAGTTTATAGACATAAGGATGTCAACTTAGAGAGTAGAGACGTCGGCAAGAATCACGGCATGAATTTTGTACGGACGGGGAGCTGATTAATTTGAACCTCCGCAGGAATCTGCCGTGTGACGCAAACAATGGTTTCTGCTCACACTGCTGGTGCCAGAACCTGTTTCTACCAGAGAAAGTGACAAAGAAATGTGTCATGCTATTTCTTTGGCAACTTTGTGCCTTAGAAAAGGCATTTTTCCATTGTCTCATACCTTTTCCCCTTGGAAATATGTATATTGGAAATGGCATGACACATTTCTTTGTCACTCTTTCTGATGGAAACAGGTTCTGGTGCCAGGAGTGTCATTGGCTGCTCAAATTCAGCTGAAGAAGCAGCAAACCCAATCGGTCCAATTTTAATGTTTTGCTAGTTACTGGGCTAATTCCATTGCTTATTTATCTGCTTTGCTTATCCATTGTCTGCTCAACTGATTTTTGCAAGTTTATTAAAATGCTATTAAATATAAATCTATTCAACTTAGCATGGAGAGCAGCTATTTGAGATGTGTTGACTATTTTACCTGCTGCTAGTGTAAGGGTTCAAACTTTTGACTCAACATATCTAAAATTTGTAGTTTTTTCCCCTTGAACAGTTGAAAATATCTCTATTTTTACTGTCAAAAAGTTGTAAATTAGAAGAATAAGTTTCAAGAGTGGCTATCATTGCTGACATCAGCTTTCTCTTGATAGATAGCTATTTTTGATACTATAAAAAAGTCTCAACAAATATCTCAATTAGAGCTTCTGAGATATTGAGATTGTTTTATAAGTTTTTTTTCTCGCTCATAAAAAACTTTTCTAAAAAGACAAAATCATGAAATTTAAGTCCTGGATGTCTTTTTTAGATTTGTAAAGAAAATGGAACATTTTTCTCACTAATTTTTCAAAAAGTCAACATTATGTAAGCATTGATTATAGAGCCAAAAAAAAGCAATTATAAATTTTTCAATGAATTTTATAAAGAGTGTAAGCAAATTATTAGTCTGACTTTACTAGCTCCATGCTCAATAAACTAGAACATAATATATTTTATAAGGGAAAAACTGACTACTTCTACCATCCTACTCTCCTATATATATCTGTTTTACTTTACTTGAATAAAGTTCTTCTTTTTCTTGATTTAGGCCCTTATTCTCCAATCAACACTCCTCATCATCTCAATCTTGTAGTGGTAGTAAGCAATATACTCATACTTGCCCTCCTCTTAAAAAGTTCACTATTTCTCTAATGCTTGTTTTTTCTTTTCTCAATTATCCAATGCAACTATATCATCAATATCTCAACTATTTTTCCATTTGTCGTGATCATGTCTATAAGCTCACCACTGGACCAAATACTGCATACTCTGTCTATGCTTTTGTTCATCCAAGATACAATCAATAAAATGTTCTGCTTGACTATCTTCAGTCACAATAGGACCTGGAATTTAAAATGTTGAGAAGAGAACAGTTTATTGTCATTAAAAACATATGGTAAAAGAAGACTGGAGTGAAAACTATTAAGAATGCCCATGCTACAAGACAATATCAAGACATATTTAGAAGAGTCTGGAAAGGCTTTCAAAATTGTATAAGATCCATCTTGATAGGGCATAAACTTTGCAACCTGGTCATCCTTCTTCTGCATATATTCCTGTTGTCTATTTGCAGTTGATAGCATAACTTTGTCTCTTACTGCACAAGAAATCTCAGGACCTCTACTTTTATTTGCATGGTGTGCTTGAGCAAGCTTTGCCATTATAAGATTGTCTATTGCCTTCAAAAAGTCTTTTTAAATCTCTTTCAATATTTACAAGGCCAGGTCTTTGGCCAAGATGTCAATAGAAGGAGGTGGGAACAAAAAATCATATGAGGCAAGAATGCTAATTCTAATTTCAATTGAAAGGGCATGAAGCCTGTAAATGCATTTACAGTATTCATTATGCCAAAGCAAATTCTTGGTAATGCTTTGATGACTGAGAAAGAGTTTCAAGAAACTCTGAAGATGGAGAAGTACCTGGATGTGGTCAGGTATACAAATGGAAAGCCTAATCAGGCTACACAGCATAAAAATGAGCATGGTAAACATGTGGTGGAGTCACTGGAATGCCAGCTGACTAGCTCTTGAGTGAGTATGGAGGATCTCGTCAAAGACAAGATATATAGTACAATGGGAACTATAGGAAGCATAAGGTCACTAATGGATCAACCAGTGCCTTGGCCAGAAGTGCAATGGGTATATGATCCACAAATGCCATGAGAGTAGAATGAATTGGTAGCGTCAATAGTAACACATACTATGGAAAGAGTACAGTCAACCCAGACAAGAGAAGTATACCATCACGCACAGGAGGACAAGATTTCCAAAGCATTGGATATTGTATTTGATGGGGTATTGCTGAAGGTGAAAAGTGTGCAATCATTGTCAAATATGACAAGAGTAGTGAGGAGGCAATCAGTTGTAAGGTTGAATCCAGAGGATCTCACAGAAGAGCATGTATGTGCCTTATAGGAGTGATTTGAACCTTTGCTGCATATAGCATGCATATTGAAAGGGAAAGGTAAGGCTAGAAGCCTTACAGAGAAAGATATTCCTCAATTGCACCAGCAATGGCAACATAAGTTTGCTAATATCATCAATGGGACGAAGAAAGAACTTCTATCATAGAGGGAGGTTAATCATAAGATTAACCTCATTGACAATAATAAGCAGTACAAGTACAGTGCACCACACTCAAAACTGACCTCTTGGCACCCCAAAAATTAGAAACTTTATAACACCTTGAAAAATGAAGATAAAAGTATGAAAACTACTGGAATTAACTCAGATTGAGAAGGGCTTTTGAGTTATCACAACACTTCCTTAAAATTTTAAGTTTGAAGTTTTTTTTCACTCAAAAACTGGATTCAGGATCCTGAGCCATCATTATATAAGCTGATGGCCCTTGATATGACTCTATTTGGTATATTAACTAAGCAATAACGTGATTTCTACTGAGGGTTCTGAAGCATATCTAAAGACATCATAATGTTTGTGGGAACACAGCAATGAGATTTATACTTTTGAACTGTGAATTCAGCAAGGCGCACATTCAAACCCTTACTATAAATAAAGGTTTAGGTCATCCTTGACAGGGAAGTTCAGCAAAATTTACCTGTAAGCATCCATATAATGCCATATCCGACAAAAAAATGCTTGAATTGTCTTCACTTGCATTTAGAGCATGTGAGCTGGATACCAGGGATGGTGATTGCCACCTGAAGAACTCATCGACTTTTTGGCTTCCAACAGCTGCCTCCCAGAGATCTTTATTTTGTTTAGCATGGAAAGAACAGCTACATCCTGTGAAAGTAGGAAGCATGGCAAGTAGGTGACATTTTTTGACTTTGGGAGCAAGTTCCTTTTATTGTTACTTTAATTAGAGGGCTCACAGCAGGTCAATACAGCATTGTAATGCACAGTAACACCTACTACACTGTGGGCAATATAAGTTTTAAAATCCTGCATGTCCTTATTCTCATTCTCTTTAAATGCCAGATCTTCTCTGCCATTCTCAATCAATGTAAATGCTGCATCAGAATGCTTTATCTCATTATCTGAATCTGATGCCAAAGCATAATCAGGATCTGTCAAAGTGTTGATGGAATCATTTGTAAAACTGGAGCCAAAACTATTGGCATGGTCAGCTCATTGACGTTTGGGCCTTACCATGGTATATAGACTGTTTTTCAGGGCCTCTATGTTTGATTTTTTTTCAAAAACTGAATTTTAGTCACGTGATAGGGAAAATTTTGGTTTTTTCATTTTTTTGCATATTTTACCCTACTTCCTTCCTAATTTTTTTTGCCAGGGTCTAATTTCAAAAGTTATGCTTGGCCCTGATGGGTCGCTTCTAAGTGTGGTGCACTGTATCACTTGCCTTGCTGTCTGCGAGCACTGCAGGATCAGCTTTGTAAAAAGACAAACAGATATATAAATGCAAAGTGGTGGGAACTATGACCAGCAGTGCAAGCTGCATCTTTACTTTGTATTCTTAAGAAGGATGGGACATTACAAACTGCATTGGATGCATGACAGTGCAATGATAATACAATCAAGGATGTAACGCCTCTTCCTGATCAGGAAGTCATATATAAAGATATTGCTACAGCAAAATATAAGTCAAAAATTAACCTAACAGATGCATATGACAGGTTTACATATGCAAAGAGGATATACCAAAGACTCTGTTTTTGTCCTTGATGGGGACATTTGTGAGCAATATTATGCAAATTGATGACTGTAATGCACCAGCGATGTTCCAGAGATTAATAACTTCAATCTTTCAAAATGTAATTGGGAAGTTTATGCACGTCTACTTAGACAATATATTTATTTTTTCAGATTTAATTGAAGAGCATAAACAGCACCTATGAGTCGTATTTGAATGACTATATAAGGCCAGCCTCTACCTCAAATAGAAGAAGTGTAAGTTGTATGCATCTAGTATAGACTGTCTTAGTCATGTCATTGATGAGAAGGATATTCACCTGGACACAGATAAACTTGATCGAATCTGAGAGTGACATACTCCATGCACATATAATGATATTCAGCGATTTGTTGGATTAGTGAACTATATTGGTAACTTTTTGCCAGATATCATGGTATATACTGAGCTACTGATGGCCATGACCCAGAATGAGTTCTCTTTTCACTGGAGACCGCTGCATCAGCGGTGCTTCAAGATGATTAAGCACATTTGCATGAAGATGCCAGTGATCCAGCCAATTGATCCATGCATTGACAAGCCCATTTGGCTCATATGTGACACATCAAAAACCAGGGTTGGGGCTATATTTGGCCAAGATAAAATGTGGCAAACTTGCTGACCAGCAGGATTTATGTCCCATAAGTTCACTGCTGCATAGCAGAATTATGCTGTACACAAGTTAGAAATACTTGCTATTCTGGAAGCCCTCCTAAAGTAGGAGGATAAGCTGATGGGATATAAGATCCATATCATCACAGATCACAAAGCACTTGAGTTTTTCAAGACTCAAGTGCACCTATCACCATGACAATGTTGCTGGATTGACTACATGTCACAATATCAGTTCGACATCACCTATGTAAAAAGTGAATTGAACAAAATGGCAGACTGTCTGTCTCAATATTTTGAAAGTGATACTCAAGATGACGTCCATGACATGCATGACTACATATGTCTAGGTGGACAGACGTATTGACCCAGAGGGTGAAGACTTGCCCTTGCATAGGTTCCATGAGATCAAGGAACATACAGTTGAGTTATATGCCATGCAAGCACAGGAATCATGTCATAGCAAGCAACTGCAAAAATAGCAAGAAGCTTGCAATATTGAGGCCCAGGAGCTGGTGGACCATGGAGTTCCCCAGCCAGGCAAGGCACTGATAATGCCAACTGTAGTTGGATATGCTGGATATATACACAGTACAACACTGTCTTCAGCGCTTGGCATACGTAGTTGTGAGGAGTCCTGACAGAGTCCCAGTGTGCTCGAGCAGAGGTGATAGAACAATGTGCTAGATGATAGCACCTCAGGTGCTACCTAGCAGATGGTAAGTATCGTAGTTTAAATAAAGATATAAAAGAAAAGACGAGTAGCACAGCGTAATGTGCCTATAGGTGGCACTATAAATGACAAAGATGAGATAGATGAGGCTAGCACCCAACTTAGTGATGAAGTAAGAAAAAGCTAGTGCAATTTGAATGCTAAGTGTAACTGAGTGCTTAAGAGGTTATAATTTGTTGTTATATATATGTGAAGTAGCTATCTTATATATTATATGCTGATGACGCCCAAAGTTTGGTCAGTAACAAATATATTAATAGTGTTACCATACCAAAAGCTTGCATTGGGCACGCTAAAGTGATGAGAGGAGTCCTGGGCAGGTCCCAGAGAACGCGCCTATGAAAATAAAAGTAAAGTCGGAAGAGGGTCAGCAAGTGTCAAAGCGCTAAGACAAAGCGCCTATGAAAGAAGTGGTAAGTGAACACGGCAATGGGAGCGGCAAGAACACGGTAAGCTTAGCGAGGTCTAAGCGTTGTTAATGCCTGCCGTAGCTGCAAGGCGCGAGGGTGTCGAGTGTTAGCGAGAGTCTGCAGCTGCCGATGACTTTGACGTTGCCGACCGTAAATGGGATTTGGACCGTAAGGAAGACTGGAGTAAAGGGAGCAGGAAACTCTGTTCTTGGTTCGATGGGTATGTACAAGTTGGTAAGTACTTTTTATACTACAAGGAGTTCACCGTTGCCAGTGACTAACCATTGCCAAAGTGCAGTAAACTAGAAAATTTTATAGGGGTAGCTCCAATGGTTTCAGATCCCTACCGTCCATTCAAGACCCTTAGCAACGCCAGGCAGCAGATCGCAATGCTAAACCATCAATCCATCACTCTTCTGTTTGTCCAAAAGGCTTAGCGATGTCAGGTGCCAGATCAAGGCGCTAAGCGGTGTCAGACGCCAAAGTCAAACACCAAGCTGTCCGTCAGTTTTTGATAGATCATCAGGCTTTTCTCTAAGCGCTGTCGTCAGTAACTGATGCCATCTGTCAGTTGTCATTCTTGCTGCCATCGGTGCTATCATTGATCGGATCTGCTTCTTGCCATGCACGGTGATGACGCCCAAAGTTTGGTCAGTAACAAATGTGACTTAAGTGTTACCGTACCAAGAGTTTGCGTTGGGCGTGCTAAAAGTGATGTGAGGAGTCCCGGGCAGGTCCCAGAGAACGTGCCTGTGAAAAAAGGGGAAAAATCGGTAACGGGGTCGGCAAGTGTCAAGCGCTAAGGTAAAGCGCCTAGGGAAGGAGCGGTAAGTGAACATGGCAAAGTGAGCGGCAAGAGCACGGTATGCTTAGCGAAGTCTAAGTGTCGATAATGCCTGCCGTAATTGCAAGGCGCGAGTGTGTCGAGTGTTGGCGAGCGTCTGTCACTGCCGATGAGTTTGACGTTGCCGACCGTAGCGTAAATGAGCTCTTGAGCGCAAGGGAGACTGAAGAAAGGGGAGTAGTGAACTCTGGTCTATTGTTCTATGATGTATGTACAAGTCGGTAAGTACTATATATACTACAAGGAGTTCACCGTCGCCAGTGGCTAATGACGCCAGAGTGCGGTAAACTGGAAAATTTCCTAGGGGTAGCTCCAACGGTTTCAGATCCCTACCGTCCATTCAAGAGCCTTAGCGACGCCAGGCAACAGATCGCAAAGCTAAACCATCACTCCATCACCCTTCTGTCCATCAGAGTACCTAA
Source organism: Termitomyces eurrhizus (assembly GCA_003316525.1). Classification (NCBI taxonomy): domain Eukaryota; kingdom Fungi; phylum Basidiomycota; class Agaricomycetes; order Agaricales; family Lyophyllaceae; genus Termitomyces; species Termitomyces eurrhizus. The sequence goes on from QFEW01023061.1 coordinate 12,143, forward strand.
GCGATGTCAGGCGCCAAATCGAGACGCTAAGCGGTGTCAAACGCCAAGGTCAAACGCCAAGCTGTCCGTCAGTTTTTGATAGATCATCAGGCTTCTCGCTAAGTGCTGTCGTCAGTGACTGATGCCATCTGTCAGTTGTCATTCTGTCTGCCGTCGGCGCTATCATTGATTGGATCTGCTTCTTGCCGTGCGTGGCCGTCAAATATTGCCAAAATTAGTTAGTTAGCGCGCGCTAAGGTATTCCGAGCCCGTGCCACGTTGCCGCAGCCTGCCGTTGATGCGCTGATCCTGTATGGGGTCCTATCAACGGCCATCAAATATTGCCAAAATTGGTTAGTTAGCGTGCGCTAAGGTATCCTGAGCCTGTGCCGTGTTGCCGTAGCCTGCCGTTAATGCGCTGATTCTGTATGGGGTCCTATCAATGCTACTGCATTTTCCAAAATCAGTCCATCTGTGGCGCTACCTCCTAGCACCTCTCCTTGTGGTTTCCTTCTAATGGTAACATGTCAACGGCAATCCGTTGCACATGGATGATGGCGACCAATGATGTTATGACCCATGGTGACCAATGGCAACTCTAATTTGACTAAGAATTATACAGGTCTGCTCACTTTTACTATAATTCTGATTGGCCAGGCTGTTTCAGGGTATGGTCAGGAAATCCTCGACAGACGCTATGAGCGCTAATGTCAGCACTACTCATTGTACCAGTTCCTGACAGGTCCAGATGTTGGGTTTAAGTATATCCTGTGCTGCCATCATTGATTCTTTTAGACTTCTGATTGAAGTGCCTCAGTAATTGATAGCACCAACTATTAACCCCTTTTGATATTGATCAGGATTTGGTCAGAGTCAACTCCCCTGCCGTCATATTAGTGCTATACATTCTGAGCCTCCTTTGTCCTTGGAATAGGTGAATAGAGTATGCTGCAGGCCTGGTAACTGATGATTAGGGTAAATAGATAAGTCCTATAGTAGAGTAACAGAGCTAGGGCTGCTCTATATCCCAAACTGGTTGCTAGAGTCTCTAGTACATCAAGTGTCAATTGGCCTATAACATCTCTTGATGCACTTAGTCCAAGTAGAAGCCTATCAGCACCTCTTAGTAGTGCTGAGATAACTCTCCAGCAGGCACTGGAGTTGCATGATCATCAGCCTGCACCAGCTGACCTAGGCAACGTGCAATTCCACACATGTATCCAGCAAGGATACAAAGATGACAATCTCTTCCTAGAGATTATGAACAATATCCAAGCACATCCACGCTTCATGGTGGAGCAGCAACTCATTTATCTTACCAGACTCACTGAGTCCAAAGTCATCTGCATTTCCTAGGAACAGTCACTGATCATGACTATTCTGGACCAGGCCTACAAAGTAGTAGGCCACTTTGGAACTCAGAAAATGCTGGACTACATGCAACGCTGATACTGGTGGCTATAAATGGCCAAGGAAATGAGTTAATTCTGCTCAACATACAAGCTATGTCAACAGTCAAAAGTATCGACATTGAAGCTGCTAGAGAAGCTTTATTCACTTCCTATCCCAGTCAAACCCTGAGACTTAATCAGGATGGACTTTATAGGTCCGTTTCCAGAGTTGAAAGGTTTTAACTATCTATGAGTAGTAATCTGTAGAATGACCAGTATGGTCCATCTTATTCCATTGAGGACAACCATGACAGCCTCATACTTGTCTTGGATCTATCTCAAGGAGATAGTATGTCTTCATGGATTGCCCAGCTCAATCATAGGTGATTGAAATGCTAAGTTTACTTTCAAATGGTGAAAGGAGTTGCACAAGCTGCTTGGAGCAAAGTTGCTCATGTTGACATCGTTTCATCCACAAACAGATGGCCAGACAGAACAGGCAAATAGAAATATTATGCAGATACTGCAAGCATTTGTACATCCTGATCAGAAGAACTGGGTGGATAGATGTCCACTCATTGAATTTGCAATAAACGTGAGCATATCTGAAACTACAGGGTATTCACCCTTTGAACTCAATAATGGCTATATGCCATTCATGATTTGTGAACTTTGTACTGATAAAGCTATTCATGTTGGAGTTAAGCAGTTTACGTGCAATGCACTAAGAAACTTAGCAAAGGCATATGATGCAATTATAGAATCACACGTATAGCAGATGAAGCATGCAAATAATCACAGATGTGGTGAACCAGACATTGAGAAAGGGAACCTAGTTTACTTCTCAATGAAGAATTTGAACTTGCTGAAAGGCAAGGTGAGTAAGTTGTGTCCCAAGTGGATTGGACCGTATAGGGTCCTTAAGGCTGAGCTGAGCACGTCTAACTATGTGTTAAAACTACCCCATGCGCTGCAGGCACACAGGATAGTGCCTAAGTTCTATGTATTGCTGTTGTGACCATACTTGGCCAATAGTGATGTGCTATTCCCTAATTGTGCAACTCCGGAGCCATATGACTTTGGAACTGGTGATGACCAGGAATGGTTCATAGATGACCTTATAGGTCATAGGTGGATGAGAAGAAACCTCGAATTCAAGGTAAGGTGGAGCTTATGTGATACTACCTGAGAGCCGCTGATAAATTGCAAGGATCTTGCAGCAATGGACCAATACTTAGAGCTGCAGGGCATGAAATGCCCTCAACAGCTAGCAAAACGCACATAGAGTGCATGAGGTGGTGAATGTGAACAAAGTCCACTTTAATACTCAGTTATTGACTGGGTGGCAACTAATTGTGGCTGTTTATGCTACTTTGATAACCGGTGAAAGACTGGGTGGTGAATATTTGTAGTTGTTTATACCACTGGCAGAGTTAGAAGATTTTTTTTTCTCTCTTTTCCTCCTAAGTTCCAATACACATAGCTAACGTATTGTCTGCAATGGCCTATTGAAGGCTGAGAAAAAGTGATTAGAGCCTGCAAGGCTCTAATAGAGGGAGGAGACCCCCAAATATACAAATTCAGAATTATTCCGATTACCAGAGACAGCCACCGTATCCGGCGACGAGCCAGTATTAGTCAGTGGGCATGGCCTATCCAGGCCGCAAGGAACTGCTCCCATACCAGACACCTCTCTACTTGCAAGAGATAGAGGTCAATGATAAGGGATGCTATGAGCGCCTGGAGGACAGCACATGCCAAGAGTACTATTATCAGGTACTACCAGTGCGCTTGCATGCATTGATACTGACATATGCAGGTGTAGTGATGGGACTGCCATTCATACCATGGGCACATTAGCCTGTGGCAGAACCATATATGAAACCTGCGCTACAAGCACAGGACTCAGCAGTGCCAGATGCACTCCTTAGCTGACTAGAAGCAGTAGGACAGCCAGTTCCTGAAACTGTGTCTTTTCTGCAGGACAGTTTGGCCATTGTCATAATAGAGAGACTGCTTGACCAGATTGAGCTGATGAAGAGGCAGCACATATCAGCGCTAGAGCAGATTGACCACACGTCTAAGTGCAAAGTGTTAGCCTTCAAGGAACTAACTGTCAAGGTCAAGAGGGCTAGATATCAGCCCATTCAACTGGTCGAGCCTTTATGGGCTAGGATGCCATTGGCAGCACAACTAGCATGCCCTGAGCAGCCTGCTCAGCCCATTGCCTTGTCATTGTAGTTACCCACTGTGGCCCCTCAGGGCCAGTCAGAGTTACTGGCTGCCATCAGTGAGCCTCTGGCCAACCTGTCCCTGGGTCAGCAGAAGACCGCACCATCTCAGGCCCCACCTATAGAATCCAAACCTGTTATTGCGGTGCCAAGGGTGCCAATTCATAGCATTCTCCATGCTGAGCTGGGAGGGAGAACTCTGGCATGAAATGCACCTGCCCCTTTGGTAGCTTAGCCACAATCCACATCATCTGCCCCAGCAAAGCTGGGGCCATTTTGTCAGTGTTGCAGCTGCAAGCCACCTCTCAATGCCTCCAAACTGGATGTCATAGCCTTTCCTGCTGGCATTTCTGCATAAGCAGGAGAAGTCCAGATGCTCTTCATGCTGCCAGTATTTGTACTGGCCCTGCCAGAACATTACCCCATAGTTGTCTTGACCCCAGACCCTCACACACCAGAACAATATAATGGTCTGGTGGCAATCTTGAGAGGAAAGCCTGTGCCTGGAAAAGGCAAAGCACCAGTTGCATCCTTGTCTGACAAGAGCAACTATGGAGAGTCCAGCTTGGAGCAAGAGGAGGACAGCAAGAAGGGGGAATTGGCAGCGGACCAATTCCAGTGAGTATTGCACAATAAGCGCATAGCAAAAAAGAAGGCAAACTATACCAAGGAGTTGCAGGCCCTGAAGTATAGGGCCAAGGATGATTTCTCAGAGAGAATTCCCAATGGTTTGAGAGTAAAAGTGTGGAGGCCGCTCAATGTTGAGCAAATGAACTCGTGCTTCAGAGGAGCACTCAGCCACTGAATGTACTATTTGTATGCCACAAATACTGTGCTGATGGGAGCTGATATCAACAGAGTAGCAGCATATGAGTATGCCTTTGGCCAGCATGCCTACATTCCAGGCATAATTGTTTACAAGCACGCCCTGCACAGTCTTCCTTGCACTCTGTTAGAGCTGAACCAGCTCTACAAATATTATATGAATGTACATGTTCTGCATTGCAACTGAATTGTTGCATACATGTTGATCACAGAGCTGCAAATGTTTGCTCAGCAAACAGTTGAGGCTCTGCATGATCGAACTATGCAGCTCCTGATGAAGAAGCCTCAATATCAGAACCTCATCAACTCGTTGCAGAGTTCTGATGATTTCGCTCTTGTAGAGAGATGACAGATCCTGGAGCGCTTTCTGCACACAAAAGAAGATGGTTCCATAGTGCTGCGTATAATGTGTGCTCAAGACCCAGCCACACCATTTGACTTGGATCAGCTAGCACAGTACATGCTGATCTTTGGTCACCCTAGGCTAGAGAACACCTATCAGGGCATCATAGTTGACCATGCCTACTGCATGCACTGGCAAACTCTCTTTGGATTTGCACTGTGTCGAGCTCTTTGTGCTAATAGTGCAGCCAAATTTGTGATTGTTTGTTGCATGACTCTTACCATGGCCTGTTGGGGACTGTACTGTGAGGCAATTGCCTCATATGATGCCATGTTCCCCGAGCAACTGTTTGAGCCCCAATATGAGTCAAAGCTCAAAATCCATCAAGTTCATATGCCCAACAAACATGCATGGAACTTACAATAACGACACATTATGCGTCCTTTTATACAACCGGATCCCACTGGACTAGATGGATCATGCATATACTTATGGCATGGTCTTTCTGGAACAGCAGTTCCACTCATCAACAATGTCTATGGACATCTTCAAATAGATTGATGATGAGCGCATGGAGCACCTATCTACCTATAGCACCCCTTCTGCAATCCTGCAATGGGATGGATGGTAGAAGATGACCAAAGACGACTACTATCATCTTATGTTCAAGCACTATGAGGAGAGTAATCTTCCAATCAACCCTGAGGCCAATGGCCTCTATTATCTCATTGGCATGGACCTAAACCAGGTCACTCTCCTAAACCAAACATTGGTGCATGGTATGCTAACTACCATCCCTCCAGCAATTAATGTCATACTTACTAAGTCTATAGTGGTAGATTTATTTGCAGTCGAGGGGTCCACTACCCCACTGAGAATGGAATTGGCACCTCCTCCTCCTGCAATTAACATTGCACCAGAAGAGGAGTCAATGGTGACAGAGATGTGTGCAGTTGCAGGGTCCTCATTGGACAGGTCATAGACCCATATTTTTTAAGTAACTATGAGTATATACTCAATATTTTCAGGCTGACATGCACTTCAGTATAGCGTTGATGACGCCCAAATTGCGCTAAGGTGCACTATTACTAGTACAGCTACTTAGTCAATATTGCTTTGGGCGTGCTAAGTATGGGAGAGAGTCCTGGACAGGTCCCAGAGAACGCACAGTAGGCAAGAGGTTGGTGATAAGGAAAAGGGGAGATTGGTGCTTATGTAAGGCCCAAAAATGCGGCAAGAGTATGCTAAAAATCACCAATGAAAGGTGCTAAGGAGCATGGGAAAGAGTCGCCAAGGAAAGGTGCTAAGGAGCGTGAGAGAGAGTCGCCAAGGAAAGGCGCTAAGGAGCGCGAGAGAGAGTCGCCAAGGAAAGGCGCTAAGGAGCGCGAGAGAGAGTCACCAAGGATAGGCGCTAAGAGACACTGTAAAGGGGTCACTAAGAGGCGCTAAGTGTTAGCATCTAAAAGAGATGATAAAATGACGAGATTGCTTAGCAGATCTAAGCACAAATGCCTTGCCGTAGTTGCAAGGCACTAAAAGATTGCAGACAGAAAGGGTGAGAGAGAACTAAAGCAGAGTCCCCTTGCCGACATGGTCAACAAAAGGTAGTCTGTTGCGTAGAGTGACCAAAATGTTGGGATACAATCCCTACTGCCAAATTGATTGTGTACTACTAACAAAAAGTAAGTATTTATATGTAAGTAAATGCCCTGAATTAAACTATATGGTGAAAAAGTCTACAATCATGCTGTCAGTCTGAGTCAGCAAGAAGCTAAGCGACGTCAGGTGCTAAGGTGAAACTCCAAGCTGTCTGTCATAAAATACTTCATCATT
>QFEW01023063.1:2695-28767 GCA_003316525.1 Termitomyces eurrhizus
ATCTCGGGGATCATCGGAAGTAATGCGATTTTCGAAATGAAATTCTCTATCGACGTCCTGATGTGACTCGTGAGGGGGTGAGGCGTGAGAGGTGAAGCGGAATTTATAGACTTCCGGTGAATTCAAATTTGGAGAAGTCGATTCAGCCTTTGTTGGGTAAGCGCATGATTCATGGGAGGTAAATCGGAATTTGTAAATGTCAGGTGGAGGAGGATTAATCTGAGTCGACATGGTAGATGTTCTTTCGGGAAGAGAAGAATGCAATTGTGAATGATCTGTTGGGTAAACGTATGATTCATGGGAGGCAAATCGGAATTTGTAGATGTCTGGTGAACAATTCAAATTTGATTTTTCCGATTCATTGAGTAACTCGGGGCAGCTAAACCGGAATTTGTAGGCCGCAGAGTTTTCAGTTTCTTGAAGGCCGTGTTTGAAATGATATATGTCATGGGGAGTAACATCAGGATCACGAAAACAAGGAATGTAAGGCACTGTGACGCGTGGAGAAACAGTACCATTGGTGTCATTAGACACCAATGCAGTGCTAATAGACTTCAGTGAACCCATGGAGAATATCGTCGGGCAAGTCAAAAGCCCGATGTAAAAGAACAGAATCAGAAGGTGCAGGTTCTCCACGCGAAAGTGCATCTGCTCGGTTCAGCTCCGAAGGTATGTAGCAAAATATTGGCACGATCAAACATTCATTTAACACGGAATATGAGCGGCGTACGGATAAGTTGATCGGCGTCGAACGACTGCGTCCTTTCCGATGCGCACCGATTGCACCTGAACTATCCGAGTGAATAAGAATTCGCCTGTGAACAATCTAGTTTTGAGAAAGATAGTATAGGAAAGTAAGATACCTGTTACAGAAATTTAGTTGACGTAGAAGGTAAAAAAGAATTTCGATGGCTGTAGATTCAAGCCAACAGATATCGCGACCTGGCTGTTTCCAGTCATGTTTCAACTTGAGTTTGTAATGATAACGGGACACAAGAATGCCGATGCCCCAAGATGTTGAGGCATCAACAAAAATGTCAAAATCTTCCAGAGGCAGGATAGGATGTAAGGTACGAAATGCATTGGTGTCTTCGAGGCGTGCTTGCCACCATTTCAAAGTATGTAACAACGAGTTTGGAAGGTGTCTTTTAGCATACTTGTTAGCATGAAATGTTGACATGAAATTTGAGAGAACGGGTAGGTGCGAAGAGCCTTCAGGAAATACAAAGGAGACGTGCATTAAAGTGCCATGCACAACCTGAATATCTCTGAGAGAAAAGGATGCGTGATAAATTTCATGAGCATCAATAAGGGAGGTAACACGATCAAGATACTTCAAACGTTTCTTTTCCGGGAGAGAAACTCGTTTTTGAGATATGTCCCATGTGAATCCAATAAAAGTAAAAGTTGACAAGAATTCGGAGCTGGATTTTTCGGAGTGCCACGGCACATTGAGGGATGATATGAGATCCAAAGTAGAAATCCTATCATGAGCATATCGGAAGCCATCTTGGTAAAAGGGACCAGTAATATTCGGAAAACGGAAGCAGTTGATATCATCTTCAAATTTGAAGAGAAGACCGTCGTCACGCAGTTCGGCAGACCATATGTCAATGAGTGCATTGGCAATCTGTCCTGAATTTGAACTAGCAGGTCTCGCTCCAAAAGGGTGTGCATGATCAATGTAAAAAGAATTCTGAAAAGAGACCACCAAAAAAGGTTTGTGATCCGGTAAGACTGGACATGTGCGGTGGAAAGATTTTATGTCGAAGCAGCAAGCTTGAGTTCCTGGAGGAGCAATGGCCACCTGAGAAGAAAATAAGTATACCAGTCAATTAGAAATGGCACAGGATATAGTGAGAAGTGGGAAAATAATAGAGATCTTAAGCAAAACAGTAGACCAGAAAATTGGAACAGAAATGTGAACTAAAATATTTGTATGAAAACCAGCCTATGGATAATTGCATAGGCTGGAAATCAAGATAGAAATGCAAATAGAAATCGTGTTTATGAAACATCGAAATAAGACAGGTGACGTGAAACACTGGAAATGTCGAAATAGAAAGGAAAGTGAGAAATGCCAACCCACATGGGTCAGATGACATGAAATGCATGGAAACCAGCTGATATAGATCGAATAATAAGAAACGGGACAATATGGACCCATATATGATATGAAGAAAGAAAGCCTAAAGACAAACCTGTTCAGCAACTAGGTGCGCGACATCGAAATGTGTAGGGAAATCGTCCTTGTCGATGAAACTATTAACAGAAAAGACCCCGGTAATAGGGTCATCCTTTGAAAGATTACGACACACTCGAAATTTTGGAGGAACATCAGTTCCCTGAAATTGTTCAGAAACAATGAGAGGGGAAGCATAGAGCGGGCCCCGGAGGATACGTTCAACGTGAGATTGTGAAAAAGGGCCGGACATACGACCAATTCGAATTTCATCGCTAAGGTAGTCTTCGATAATGTGAGGGAACTTTTCGACCGACAAATGGTTGCGTATAATTACAGATCGAGATAAAAGTGGAAGGGTTCCCAGAGGAAATCCACAGCAAAGATTGCGAATCAAAAATTTGTAGCTGTCGAGAAGATCGTGTTTCAAAAGAAGAACTTCGAATGCTTTAGAGTTGTAGGGATGTATGGTTCTTGAAAATATTTCATTATCTTGTGGGGAAATGGGAGTAGATGGGAGCCGATAATGTATGTGAGAAGTGAAATCTTGATAATCTAGAGTTTTAGGTGCAGGCCTGTGACGTGGTTCAGGTGGTGAACCTTCCGTTAGCAACGCGCAGACATGTGCGCGCACGTGCAAAGGCGGGGTGTTCACCACCACAGAGGGAGCAGATGTGAAGGGCATCATTTCCATGGCGATTGTCGCAAGGTCTGTTGAGGTTGAAGACGCCGCATACCTTCTTTGCTTGTCCACCTCTGGAAGTTTTTGCGACAGTGAGCTGGTTGCCGGCGAGTCTGCAAAACAAAGGTTTTCCATCGTCGAAGGACACGACATTGGCTGGATGGTCAGTAAACCGGTGTGCCTTACCGCACAGAAGGCACGCTGGGGAAATTTCACGAAAAAGAGGCGGAGATGCCTTTGATAGCGCACGCTGAGAAGAGACATCCAAGGCATTGCCAGACCGTGGAAACTTGACAGGGAAATTACAAGCACGATCATCCAACAGCGCTCGGTGGGCCTGGAGAATAACATCCACATGAGAAGCATATTTTGACCAGTTAAAGACGACGTTTGCCATGAGAATATCCAAACGAGCCTCCCTTTCAAACTTATACCATAAAGGAAAGGAGTCCTCGAAATCTTCAACTTGCTTAAAGAATTCGAGATGTTTTTCATATTCGATGGCATGATTCGTTGACATAGCAGTAGGAGGGCCTGTATGATCAACATCTGTGGGAGCTCTAGCAAGAAGCTTAAGAGCACTAAGTAAGTTATTAGAAGCCTCTAGAAAACGAAGAGGAGTGAAGCAAGTATGGCTATCATCATTGCCCCAGGAAGGAATCATTTTGGACAAATCCAAAAGAAGAACCTTCTCCGTAGATTTTTCATCGGGCTTGTATGGACGCATGGTTTTAGTGTGGACAATGTGCGGAGAATTGTTAACCAAATCTATATGATGATTAGTAAAGAAATGCAATGGAGGAGGCACCCAGTTTCGAATATTTAGAAGATAGACGGTTGGGATGACCACCTCTTTAGACTTTCCCAAAGAACGTTCAACTGGGTCCACCATATCCATCGTACCAAAAAGTGATGTGCGAATTGAATTATCAACCTCCTTCTCTTTGGCTTGAAGGACCTGACGATCATCCTCAGCTTGTTTACGAGTTTGGGCACGGGTGGCCACTATTTCCCGGAGTAGTGACGGTGGGAGAGGAGCTAGGAGAGCACATAAAGCTTTGCCATTGATGAGGTCACGCAACTCATCACTCGAGTAGAAGTAAGTGGGTTTTAATCGGGGACCAATGTCCAGATCTGCGGGACGGGGAGCCGGTGTGGCTTTAACATTAACTGTCTGCAGTATACTGGCATTGTTGTATTCTTCAATCAAGGCGTTCTCACGGACTCGAACAGCCAGCGGTAACTGGAAGCGACCGATTCCTTCGGGAAGTTTGATCCGACCATCAAAATCGAAGTCATCCGGAATGGGACCAGGAATGCCGGCATTGGGAAGTATGGGCTGGTCCATGCCAGCAGAGGCCAACGGAGGATTCCCTTGATTGTCCTGAGTGATTGTCTGAGACCGAAGCTCCGTCTCATCTTCACGAGATCGAGCTCGAGATTCGGACGATACAGGGTCGACAGAAGACGACATAGAGCAAGCTGAGGTGATAGCAGACTGTTGTAGAAAATCTTACAGTGTACTTTATCGAGGAGATTCGAGACGAAAACAAATGAAATGTCTCATTCAAACTAACGGCTGACATACTAGGGTGTAACCCGAAAAGGAAAAGAAAGAAGTGCGTCCGTTACCCGCCTTATCTCATGCTGGGCTAGGGCCTATTTAAATTATGACTCTTTTATTGCCAAATCGCCAGATAAAAGGCAACTGATTATGGTTCATACTTTATTCGCCAATTGATCATGTCTCCTCTTCTTCAGCAATTCACCCGGCGCCAAGTCGAGAAGGCCACGCTTCAGCGCAATGAAGCATTGCGGATTCTTGATACAATTCAGCCAGTGATCGTGGACGGCTATGACGTCACTGCAATCGCTCGAGAGGAAGCATTTCTGAGTATTACAACTCGGTATGTTCATTCTATCTGACTTGCCACGATATCTGATTTCTTACGCTGGATAGACACCAAGAAGCTCTTGAGACGTTCCAGACTCAAAGTCTGTTAGAACTAGAACTGGCAGCAATATGTAGACCGTCATCTACACCTAGATGAGATACACTGTAAGTGGATAATCCTCAGTGTGTATAAACAGAACTGTATCTGAGTACCTAGATGAGATACACTGTAAGTGGATAATCTAGGTACGTTAATGTGATTAGCATGGGTCTATGTACATTAGGTGAGCGCAACGTACCCTCAGTGTGTATAAACAGAACTGAGGGTACTGATAGCTGTGTGCGTCGTTATAAGCTCCTGTGGACAAAGCAGTCGCGCTTAGACAGTGGCACTAACAATGGTTCGTGGTACTCTTCACATTGTCACATCCCAACACTCCTCCTTACCATGAACTGTTTACTAGTTCTCCTCCTCGCGTATGGAGCGTGATGCCTAAGAGATCCCTAAGATATGGCGAAGGCGGATGAACAAAGGTTTTGGGAGAGGCTTCGTGAACATATCTGCAACGTTGTCTTTTGTATGGACGTACTTAATGGTGATTTCGCCAGACTGTGCACGTTCTTGAATGAAGTGGTATTTTATGTCAAAGTGTTTGACCCTTGCGTGCATGGTCAGGTCTTCTGAGAGCATGATGGTGGCCTTGTTATCGCAGAAAAGGGTAGTTGGCTTGAGCGAGAAGTCCCAGCCCAAAGACTTTATTAGCATACGGAGCCAGATACATTCTTGAGTTGATTTATAGGCGGCCATGTATTCAGCCTTACATGATGAGGTTGCGACAGTCCTTTGCTTTCTGACGGACCATGATACCGCTCCTGTGCCTAGGGACCAGGCATAGCCGCCTGTACTGTGCCTTGTGTCCAAACAGCTCGCCCAATCCGCATCAGTGAATTCTCATAGCATGATAGGAGCGCCGCCTAGTCGTAGTCTGAGGTCTTTTGTGCCCTTTAGGTAGCGCAATAGACGAATGCCTGCATTCCAGTGAGACCTGTCAAAGTTGTTGAGAAATTGTGAAAGTTGTTGTACAGCAAATGCTATGTCTGGCCATGTGGCAATCACAATATATAGGAGGCATCCTACTAGGGACCGGTATGGCAGTTTGTTGATTTCGTCTTTCTCCTCCTGAGATTGGTCATCTCATTTAGGTCATCTCAATTTCAGGCCTGGATCCATGGGCAGCAATAGTGGATGGGCATCCTTTTGGCTGAACTGCTGGACCACGTGCTCAATGAAGGCAGATTGTGACAGGGGCTACCGTGCGGTTGGATCTGTCCCACTCTACTGACACTCCAACAATGTACCGTGGAGTTCCAAGGTCCAATATGGTCCACGCTTTGCGCATCTGGGTCTTGAAGCATTCATTTTCAGCCTTGGAGCTCACGATCGATAGGAAGTCGTCGACATGCATGGCAGCGATAGTGGTACCTGTAGATGTCTTTCTGTAGTAAATGCATGACTCACATGCAAGGCGTGTGAATCCCCATGAGATCATCTGTTTGTTGAGGGTCTGGTTCCAGATCCTCCCAGCTTGTTTCATTCCGTATAAGCCTCTCATCAGTTCGCATACCCAGCCCTCCTTTCCCGGTTCTACAAAGCCTTCAGGTTGTTCCATGTATTGGATCTTGTTGTCTGGTAAGATCCCGTAGAGGAATGCTGTCTTCACATCTATCTGTGTCGCATCCCAGCCCTCCGTCGCCGCTATGTGCAGTAATATTCGCCATGACTCCATACGTGCCGTGGGTGAAGTGGTTTTATTGTAATCCCTACCGTAAATTTGCTCATAGCCCTTAAAGACTAGGCGTACCTTGTACCTGACCGGTTTCCCATTTTCATCTCTCTTAATCTTGAAGATGGGACAACCTTTTCGGACTTTTTGACCAGAAGGGATGGCTGAGCGTGGTATGAGCTGGTAGATGTTCATGCTCTTGAGGAATTCTATTTCTTCATGGTACACTTTCTCCCATTGTGACGTGTCAGGGCTTGATTGAGCTTCTTTCCAGGTTCTGGGTTCCTCAGGGTTTGTGGGCAGGGGTTCTAGGTCGCCGGCTTGCGATAGTGCTGTGAGTATTTGATCATGGTCGATCTTGGCATTGTCATTAGTGGGTGCAAGGGTTTGTGTGTCAATCGTGATTGTGTCGTCATCTGTAGGCATGGGCGCTTGATCTGTGGCAGCGTGTTGGGATCGTGCCTTCCTAGCCTCTTTGACACGTACTTCACCTTCCCTTATTTCGTCCATCGTCTTCTCGAGCCTGGTCGCTGGTCTATCTTCACCCTGCACTGCCTTTTCAGTTGGCTGGTGGTTGCGGCTAGATCAGTGAGGAGCAGCTTCTGCAGGGGGGATATCATGGCCATCGTCAGGTTGGTGACTCGTATCTGGGGCTACAGGATGGTGATAGGCATTTGGACTTGTTTCGCAACCGAGGTCGTTGTCGTCGTCTCGAGGTATCAGGGTAGCTGACTCTTCTATGTCTTGAAGAGAAGGGATAGGTGTGTCTGGCTGGGGTTCGCTCGAAGGGCTTTGGTGAGTCTTACTTGCAGGCATTTCGTGCCGTTTGATGAACTTTACATGGTAGGATTGGTATACCTTTCTGTTGAGTCTATCCCAGCATCGATATGTCTTTGAGTCTAGACCATACCCAATGAGAATACATTCTATGGATCTGGGCTTCACTTTAGGGTTGTGAGTCTGAGTGAACACGAAAGCGCGACATCCAATTTCTCTTATGTAGGAGTAACTTGGTTCGCGTCCAAACCATAGTTCGTATGGCGTCTTTTCGTTTAGAGATTTTGTAGGGGTTTTGGCATGTAGGTGGGTGGCGGTAAGGTAGAATTTGTCCCAAAGGTATTCAGGGCATCCAGAGTCGATCCTCATACTTGTGGCTTTCCCCATTAAGGTGCAGTGCATTCATTTTACTCGACCGTTATGAGCTGATGTGTATGGTGCGCTGTGCTCATTTGCAATGCCTCTGGTCTTTAGCCATTATTCCATCTCTTTGCTGCAGAGCTCTCCGTCAAAGCCTGTCCTGTACGTCCCTACTTTTAGTCCTGTCTCATTCTCACAAGAGAGTTCCCAGGCCCTGAGTGCGGTGGATGCTTCGTCTTTTGACTTTAGAGGTAAGGACCATGCCATGTTGGTGTAATCATTGACAATGTCTAATATATAATGATTACCAGACTTGGATCATATGTTAACTGGCCCCATCAGGTCTGCCCATATGATCTCGAGCTTGCGTGTTCCTCTCCGCCCTCCTTGCACTTTAGGTACGGGTGTTCTAGTTTGTTTACCCTGGATGCAGCTGTCACACTTTGGTGGTGCGGAGGAGTGAGGATATTGCGCACCTTTGATCTTGTGATCGCAGGCTAGGTGGAGGATGGCTTGGTAGTTTGCGTGTCCAAGACGGCGGTGCCAGGTTTCGACATTTATCCCTTGTTGGGCTGCATACACTTGGTCTCCACGGTTGTTTGACAGATCAACAGAGTATAGCGCCTTTTGTTTGATTAAGGGACCTCGCACAATGACGTGCTGGGAAGTGCAATCGATGATTTGTGCTTTGTTGCTGTCAAAGCAAGTGTACGAGTTGTTGTTGATGGATAGCTGGCTGATGGATATAAGGCGGACAGTGGAATTTGGTATGTACAGTGCTTTTTTAAGAGTCAGCAGCTGTCCTTCTGAAGTATGTAATTGGATGTTTCCGGTTCCATGAGCTAGGATAGTGGAGCTGCCAATGCCTTTTATGGCTCTCGGATTGATAGGTTGTATCTCGCAGAAGTCGGACTTGCAGTAGGAGATGTAGATGGTTGCCCCAGAGTCTATAAAGAATGGGTGGTCGGCGAGGGCAGAAAGTGCCATTCCTGGTGCCTGTGCAGGAGTTGTCATGGAGAACTTGGTCCAGTCCATTGTGGTCTCCTCCTCCTCCTTGACAACGGCCATCCAGCCCTCCCATTTGGTGTCCAAGGGGTTGGTGGTTGGGACATCGTCTGTGATCAGTCCGGCAAAGCCAGAGGGCGTGGAGGTGGCAGTGCCACTGCTCAGGGTTTAGAGCTTACCCAGATCCCCCTCCTCAACGAGATAAACCTTTCCGCCCAGTCCTGCAAGTTGAGTATACACCTTTGTTCTAGTTGACCCCTTTTCCTTGGCTTCATGGGTGTCCACGGCCACACGTGCAGCATTGTGCGCCGCCTGAAAACCTTTCTTTTCCATCGCCCTGCCAGGGTGTGTGCAGAATGGTGCCTCATGCCTGCCACAAGGACAATTGTGTGCGGCACATGTGGCATAATCATGGCCTGGAAGGTTGGGTCTGTTCAAGCGGTAACGGCCTTGTGTGGTGGTGGCTAGTGCAGTGTCGGTAGTCATGCCAGATCCCGCTGATTTTAGGAATGATAGGTTCTGCACGATTTCAAGGAGTTTGTGAATATTCTTGGATTTAGACGGATTGGCAGAGGTGGAGTCAGCCAGGCCCTGGGAAACCTGAATCTGGACTGCGGCATACTGTGGGTCATTGAGACTGTTAAGGAGCATGACACACTTGAAAAGGTCCTTATCCAAGGACTTGATAGCGAAGATGCGGCTGATGATATCGCAGATCCGTTTTGCCGTGACTGTCAGTGGCTTGTTGGAGGAGCACTGGATCCAAAGAACTTCTTGGATCAGCGTGACCATTTGGACTGGTCCCTCGCCTTCAGCCCGAGACTTGACTTGATTGTAGAGGTTCGCCGCTGTCTTCTCCTTGTCCAATCCCTCATACTCCGACTCATCAAGAGCGGTGAGGATGATTGCGCAGGCAAGATCATCATTTGCGCTCCAATTGTTGTATGCGACAGGTTTACTGAATGCGCTAGGGCAGGTGATTAGGGGTGAGAAGACGTAGGACTTTAGTCCAAGTAAGGATAAGTGGATCTTTAGTGCCGTCGACCATTTAGCAAAATTCGAAGTGGGCAAGTTGCAATTGAATTTGTCAGCTTTCCAGTCCGCACTGCAGACAGATATAGCAGAGATGGACGGGGTTGAGAAGTCGGTCATAGAGGGCTTGGGGGTCCTGGACATGTGTTAGGGCTAGTACGAAGGTACAAGAACTTTGATTTCAAGCTTTTTGTTTCGTTCTAGGAAACAAAGCAGGCAGAGATTTATCTGACACGGGGATAGATCAGGCATGGAGGCTGCTCCGGAGGAAGAAAGGGATTCCGGTGCGATCGGTGCTGGAACGTCACAGTATGCAAGGTCAAAGAGTTCTAACAAGCGGCAGTACTTTTCAAGTAGTCCGCTCAATAAGGCCCATAACCTGTTAGAACTAGAACTGGCAGCAATATGTAGACCGTCGTCTACACCTAGATGAGATACACTGTAAGTGGATAATCTAGGTACGTTAATGTGATTAGCGTGGGTCTATGTACATTAGGTGAGTGCAACATACCCTCAGTGTGTATAAACAGAACTGAGGGTACTGATAGCTGTGTGCATTGTTATAAGCTCCTGCAGACAAAGCATTCGTGCTTAGATGGTGGCCCTAACAATGGTTCATGGTACTCTTCACATTGTCACATCCCAACAAAGTCTATAGAAAATCTTGATTGGAAAAGTGCTCTTCTACAATGAATTAAAGAAAGCCTGGACAAGCCACCAATCATCGATCAACAAATTTATGGTAATCTCACTTAAGCTTCTTCCTGGCACAGATCTTAGTTGGAAACATCTTGTAGACAGAAAGCGCAAAATTGGAACAACTAATGAAGTTTGATCGCATCGAACAAGCAGCTGGGAGAATTTCTGAACAAGTGAGCCCGTTTCTTCCATTATTCTGGCATATGAATATATATACACACTCAGGACATCAATAGGCTGCTAATGAATCCAAGGCTCTCCAATGACACTAAGAGAGTAATCAACAATATGCGCAAGACATCTTCGGAAGCCAGCGAGGCCAATACGTATGTAGTGAATTCAATCATTGGTCAAATGCTATTTTTCAATGATATCCAGTAATATTGGTCAATCTCAACATGTTGCTCACCATGTTCAGCAGCACATTTGGGACTCGAGTGAATTAGCACTATTTGAGCAAGCCCAAAATTGCTCCTGCCCGAGTAGTAGTGGGATGCCTGTACAACAGACAGCTAATGTAGCCTCTCAGCAGGGGTAAAATGTTCATCGAAAACACTTGATGACATTGACCATAGTCTAGGCTCGGCATCCCACCGTGGATGGTCCATGCTGGTACTAATAAGCCTGAACTAGTTGTGGTACAAGATTCAGTCATACCAACTGGTGGCAAGCATCGAAGGATGGGTACCTTTGGGACTGTTATGACATCCACTGGCTCTACATTGTAAACACATTTAAAGCTTATCAGAATATCTCCATCATGACACTGAGTACAGAAGCATAGTCTCAGTTGGAGGTTCATCAGGTTATGATGCTTCCTTTTTTTGTGGCCCAAAGTAGGTCTTTGACTACCCTCGAGGCCCCCTGCTAAATCATCTACTTAACACATGCTCTTACATCAGTGATCTTGATGAAAATGACCTCGCAAATATTGACAGCCAAGAAGTCTTTAATGACTTGATGATGGCCCTGTCTTAGGTGAGGTCTTCTTGAAAACCTCCAGCTCTATATATACATCCTAATGCTACTAGTCAATTCAGTACACCTTGCTGATAAATTTCAAAGTGCATCTCCATTTTGGGATATCCGTAATAGTGGCAAACATGTGTGATAAAAGCTGAACAGATCAATTGACCAAGGAAGAGTTTGTGAGGGAGGTATGGTCATTGGAATAATCATTTCTTGTTTTCTTTTGACTTGTCGATTTTTTTCCTTTGCTCTTGTTTGTTGGATGACTTTTCTTTTACTGCTGTACATCGATGAAATTGCTTCATTGAAGGCGGGATTTCTATGTGACAGTCCAGAAACTTTATGAGGTGCAATCTTTTCACATGATGACAGAGTAACAAGCCTTGTAAGTTAGATTTCATGCAATCAAAATTCATGGGGTGCACATATATCAATAATCAGTTACAGTTGCTTGGTTCCAGATGGTTGTGTACCCTATCTGGAACACATGCAATGATGGCTAGGTAGGAGTCTGGTATTTGACACTGAAGAATAAGCATGATTCCATTGTGATTTCATCAAACATGTACCACAGACTTGTAGCTTTCAGGGCAGAGTTCCTTACCTTATTAGTATGATGTACAACAAAGGTCAAAAAAAAGGAAACAAACTGTACTTTGACCTGCCTCACTAGCTTTCTAGCATCAAGAGTGATGTCCTGACCATTTACTAGTGAGAGCTTATTGATGTAGTTCAAAGCATGTTCTCTAGCCCTTTGGACCTGGTTGTCAGATTTGAGGCATTGGAACAAGGAGGACATTCATGAGCGGGTGATGAGTCGAAAAAGTCATCATTGAAACAGAAGCAGGGGGGAAAGATCCAGAACAGTGGACAATCATCTTTCACATGGGAACTGAAGAAGGAAAGTGCGTTATACTGACAGAAGGACGCATGAGGCCGGTGAAATAATCATTCTTTAGATTATTGGAAATGATATTCCGATCTGCTGATGAAAGTGTGACATAAGCATTGGTGACTGTGACACAGTCGATTCTTTCCCTCTCTATGTCTGTTTCAATGGAAGATCTTTTTCATGACATACGAAAAGGAAAACATATGACAAATGAACATGTATGGGTATTCTATTACCCATTACTTTTATTACCCATTACTTTTTTCATGAGGTTATAAACTGCGTTTTCGATATGCTCCAGATTGGCAACCATCTTGGAGAAATTCGAATATTTCATTGGTAGAATTATGTAGGCATGAGGACTCACTCACGCCAGCGGTAAGTCTACCTTTAGAAAGCTTAAACCTTACTCATGTTCAAATTATCAGAAAAGGGCTGACATAATGGATGCAATATGCCTGGCTGACAACAGCCACATTGTGCTGAAGAAGCTGAAAGCTTCATCTGAGGAGCTCCACATTGCACAATATCTATCCTCTAAAGCTTTTTCTTCCAACCCAAGAAATCATGCGGTGCCCATCTTAGACACAATATATGATCCTAATGATAGAGACGTGGCATTTATTGTTGTGCCCATTCTGCTTCAAATGAACTATCTACCGTTCTGGCACGTTGGTGAATTTGCAGATGCAGTTCACCAATACCTTACAGTCTGTGTTTTCTTTTTATCTGCACTTTACTGAGCCGATTTGAGATCCAGGGCCTCCAATTCATGCATGAGAATAACATTGCTCACAGGTCAGTAATAGTAATCCTTAGTTGGAACACTTCTTTATCTAATATCTTGTCAGAGACGCTTGTTATTTTAATTTAATGGTTGATGCTACTGAACTCATACCCAGGGGCTTCTACTTTATCATGCAGAATACATGCAATGGCTTGAAACCATGGCAACAATGGCAAGAGCGCAGCTCCGTGAAGTCTTTGCACTACTACTTCATTGATTTTGGTATCTCCCGTCATTATCCAACGAACTTTGGAATTCAAGATGTCGGAATTTTTGCCCAAGACCAGTCCTTTTCTGAACGTTTGGAAACGATCCCATACAATCCATTTAAAACCAACATATACCACTTAGGCAATGTCATTCTACAAGTTGTCAAAGTATGACACAGTTTACTTCTTGAATTTTATTGACATTCATTACGTGAATAGGAATATGATGGGCTTGAGTATTTCTCTAAAATAGGCAATGCAATGACACGGAAAGATCCTGCAGATAGAGCTTCGTTGTCAGAAATGTTGGCTATGATTGACCATCTTAAGCCAAAACAACTAAGACGCTGTGTTTGGTTGAAGGACGTCCCATTGTTCATATGGATTATAATTCAATTTTTTGGATATGACTTTTGGATATGATGTTGCAATGATATATACTTGGTTTTACACCAGCAAACTCACAATGTTGGCATAAATTGTCAATTCAAGGATGACTACTGTCAATGTTGAGGTTGTTGTCTGTTATATTTATACGAGCTATGATTCGTGCCTTCAGCACGAATTTCATAGCTTGTTGGGGGCTTCACCCCAACTCCTCCTCCTCTAAGCCTCTACCCTAACCTCACTTTGTTTGGTTAGGGCTCCAAGTATATATAGAGAACCCAATGCTTAATTCCAGCCTCAACCTCACTTTGTTTGGTTAAGGCCTTGATTTTCCTCAACTCAGTGCTTAATCCCAGCTTCAACCTCATTTCATTCAGTTAAGGCCTTAGTTTTTCACAACTCAGTGCTTAATTTCAGCCTCAACCTCACTGGCTTTTCTCAACTCTCAAAGCATTAATGTAAGCTAAATTGAATTTTTCTTGAATGTTTCAGATTTTTTAAGCATCTATGAATTTTTTTAAAAAAAAAAACTAAAAAGTAGTGTATCAGTAGTCTCTGAATTTTCCCTGATTTTTGAGTGATTTTCCTGGAATTATTTGGGCATTTTCCACTAACATCTTCTGAAAAACAGACCAAGAAAATTTCAGATTTATTTAAGCAATTATAAATCTCAAAAGAAAAACCTAAATCAGTGTATTATTAGCCCCTGAATTTTTTCTGATTTTTTAATAATTTTCTTGGAATTTTCTAATACTCAAATGAGCCAACTTTTATGTTATTACTCTAAAAGGAAGGTTCTTGGTCAGCCTTTGTCAGCCTTAGTCAGAAACTGTCAAAACTGATTAATCAACAATTCCCATGAAACAGTTGTCCCATTCTATATAAACGAGCTGCACTGCGTGCCAAAGACATGCAGCTAGCATCTCATTGGGAGCTTTATCCCCAAACCCCCCCCAACTAAGCCTCCACCCTAACCTCACTTCATTTGGTTAGGGCTCCAAGTATATATAAGTAATTCAGCCTCCACCTTAACCTCACTTTGTTTAGTTAAGGCTCCAAGTATGTATTTCCCAACTCAGTGCTCAATCCCAGCCTCAACCTCACTTCGTTTGGTTAAGGCCTCAGTATTTCCCAACTCAGTGATAGTCCCTCCAATACATTTGAGAGCATTAGACCAAGTGTCATTCAAAATCTAAATTACAATATTTTTTTTAATAATTTTGACAAAAAGATTTAAATAAAAATCTGAACTTAATTGCATTATTTTCACTGTATTTTCACATTGTTTTGGCAAAAAATATTATTCCTGCACCCAGTGATAAAGCATAGACAGAGTAACCAATAAAATAATTGCAGAACATGTGTATCATACAAATTGATGCTAAACAATCTAATTATATTGAGAGAAAGGTATAAATAGGGAGATGGTAGACAGAAGTAGTTTTAGTTTTCCCTTTTTGAATCATATCTTGTTCTAGTTATTGACAGTTTTTAGTGAAGTCAGAGTCAATCTGCTTACACACACTCACATTTGTAAACCCAAGAAATAATGCTACAATTCCAAGTTATATGTACAGTATTGACAAAAATCAAGTTAGATGCTAAAATATAAAAGTTAGTAATAAGTAGTTAATTAACAATCACACTTACATGTGTAAACTATTGAGAACTTCTTAAGATACAATATTTGCAGTTATTTTTGATGTATTTTCTTCTGACAAAATCACCTTGATACGGTCTTCTGATGTGCATCAAGAAAGTGCAACATAAAGTTGGCCATGTGTAAAAACTGGTGATTGAAGGTACAATCCAACATGCTTGACTGATTGCCCTTGAGACTTGTTGATAGTCATAGCAAAGGCCAGTCAAATTGGAAACTATCTTCTGCATAATGGTATTGGCAAATCCTCTTCAGAAGCATCTAGATTGATCCTTAAAATCAAAACAATTGAACCTGCAAACTTAGCATCTCCACTAATAACACAACATCTGAGGACTCTGATGCTGATATGAGTGACAATCATTCTTGTTCCATTGCAAAATCCTTTGGTTGTATCTAGATTGCTGAGGAGCATAACAGGAACTCCAATCTTCAAAGCTAGTTTAGCCAAAGGCAAACTACTGGCTTTCAAAGAGTTGAGATATTCCACAGGATATAATGCAAGACCATCAGGATTCCTGTTATCAGAAAGAACACAATCTGCACTTTGTAGGATCCTTTTTTCTCCTAAATACCTTTCTAGAACTTCTACATTGATCTTCTTTACATCAGAGTTCTTGCCAGAGAGAATAGTCTGGTCCAGGTAATACTGATTATTTTGAGGATGACCAATATCAGGATATGTAGAAGAAATCAATGCAGTGATAGAATTGTCATCATAGATCATCCTTTCAGGCAGTTTGACTGTTTCTCCAGGTCCTAAATTTTTCCCTGCACCAACATCCAACAACCAAGCTGCATGAGCAATATTCTCTGCAGTCTGCTTTGACTGCATATTTTGAACCAAGTAGTGGACTTGAATATGATCCCAAAGTCAGCCCCTTTTGAGTGAAGCAGCAATCATCTGCTATCTGAGTCTATGTAGTCCTACTAAAAGAGTTTGTCTAAAGTCTCCTTCAAAAACCACAATAACTCTACCAAAGAAAATGTCATTATCAAAGATGTCTCTAATGCCACAATCTACAGAGTCAATGGCATTTTTGTGTTGCATTGGAACTTCATCTCAAATAACAACTTTGGTGCAAAATATGAGCTGTGATAACTGGGTTCTTCGCTTGATATTGGCAATGGATGTATCAAGAGCAGGAATAGGAATTTTAAATCTTGAATGAGCTGTCCTATCCTCTTCCAACAATAAGGCAGCAATCCCAGATGATGCTACACATAATGCTACATCTCCATTGGAACAAATAGCAGCAGCCATAGTATTGCAGACAGCACTGTGAATGAATAGCATCCTGCCCAGATTGTTGTTCACAGAGTTCATGACAGCATCAAAAGTCTTCAGTTATTCCACATTGAACTTGGCCTTGTTTTCTTCCACTCTTTGCTTTAATTCCTCAACATCATAATTGGTTTCATCTTCTAAAAGCCTATTGCTTAGAAGAATAGTTTGATCAGTATTTAAGTCAATCTTTATGCAAATGCCAATTACCTGGAACTATATTCCAATTTTGTTGAGCTTCTGGCATGTTGGGAAAGTTTTTCAGAGTTTTTCCAAAATTCATTAAAGTATTATTGATAAGATAAAGGCCATAATCATAAATGTCTTCATTGGTAAAGACTTGGTCCCTGTACTGTCTCATATGTTCCAATCTGTGTTGAAGATCATTACAGATAGAATGCTTGAATTCATTTCATAAAGCCTCAGGAGTGGCAGGAGCACAGTGGAATAGAATAGTGCAAAACAGCTGTCTGAGAGCTGATTCTAGTTGGATTAGAGCAGCTTTAGTGAGACACTGCCTCCATTCTGCATCATCCTCCAAAAGACCTAGAGCCTTGCATGCTTCTTGATAAGTGGGATAGATATGATGTAACTGATAGTTACAAGCTAGAACCTTTTTGTGTGAATCACACAGTGCTAAATCAGATTGCTATATCAGATTTGACTAGAACTAGAGTGAATACAAGATGTTGTCTTATGTAATACTTTACTGTAGGTTTAATAGTATTGGTGATGCTGGTGACATATGTGATGCTCCATTACATACCATCCAATGAGACTAAATACTCAGTCTTAGAAGAAAGGTAGAACTATGAACTTGCATAAAAGTGCATGACATCAGGCAATTGTGCATACTGTGTAGCTGTAGGAAGTTAGTAACACTGGCCATAGCAGTAGTATGTAGTGTAGACACTTGACATACTTAGTTTTACAGCCTCTTAGTGTGCAAGTGCGCATACTAGCCCAAATGACAAAAAAGCAGAATAAAATAAAAAAAATAAAAAAACACAATGTCTGTTTGCTGTATATACATGCTACCCTAAAGTGTGCATCAGCCTGAGAATGTTGAGTTTGCACTCAGATTTACCTAAAAGTTAAAAAAGGGTCTATGACCCATCTGATAAGGCTCCTGCAACCATGCCTGTCTCTATCACCATTGACTTCTCCTCCAATGTGACATTAATTGCAGGAGGGGGAGGCACTGATTCCATTCTTAGTGGGGTGGTTGACTCCTTAACTGCAGGTGAATTTGCCACTATAGGCTTAGTTAGTGCGACGTTAATCACTGAGATAATGGTGGGTAGCATACTATGCACTGACATGTGTTTTAGAAGATTGATCTGATTAGGATCCATGCTAATGAAATAATAGAGGCCCTCAGCCTCAGAATTTATTGAGAGATTGCTCTCTTTATAATACTTGAACATAAGACAATAATAATTGTCTTTGGTCATCTCCTACCATCCATCTTATTATGAGACTGCAGACAGGGTGCCATATGTGGCAAGGTGCTCTATGTGCTTGTTATCAATCTGCTTGAAGATGTCCATAAACATTGTTCCAAAAAGACCATGTCATAGGTATATGCATGGTCTACCCAGTTTAAAAGAATCTGGTTAAGATGCATAATGTGTTGTTATCAGAAAAGTTATGTGTCTGCTCATCTGGTATGTAAACTTGTTGAATCTTGAGCTTAGGCCTATATTGGGGCTCAAAGAGTTGCTTGGAAAACATAGCATTATAAGAGGCAATTGTCTCACAATAAAGTTTCAGATAGGCCATGACAAGAGTCATGCACCAAACAATTACAGGTTTGGCTATGCTATTTGTGCAGAGAGTTCAACACAACATGAACCTAAAGAGGATTTGCCAGTGCATGTAGTATGTGCGATCGACTGTAATGTTCTGATATGTGTTTTTCAGCCTAGGGCAACCAAAAACCAGTATGTATTGAGCAAGCTGGTCCAGGTCAAATGGTATGGCTGGGTCTGGTGTGCACATTCTATGCAGTGCCATAGATCCATCTTCTTTTGTATGCAGGAAGCACTTCAGAATTTGTTGTTGTTCTACAAGAGCAAAGTCTTCAAAACTCTGCATTGGGTTGATGAGGTCCTGATACTGTGGCTCTATTATCAGGAGCTGCATGGTTCTGTCATGCAGAGCCTCAACTATTTGCTAGGCAAACATTTGAAGCTTGGTGATTAGCATGTATGTGACAATTTTGTTGCAATGGGAAACATGTATGTTTATATAATACTTATAGAGCTGGTCCAGCTCTAAGAGAGTGCAGAGAAAGCTGCACAGAGCATACTTATACACAATTGTGCCTGGGATATGGGCATGCTGACCAGAGGCAAACTCATAAGATGCTGCTCTGTTGGCATCAGCTTCTATCAACACTATATTTGTAAGATACAAATAGTAGGTACAGTGGCTGAGTGCTCTTCTAAAGCATGAGTTCATTTGCTTGATATTGAGTGGGCCCCATACTTTTACCCTCAGACCATCAGGAATTTTTTCCAAGATATCATCCTCAGCCCAATATTGAAAGGCCTGCAGTTCCTTGGCACAATTTTTTTTTTAGCAATGCACTTATTGCATAATATTCATTGAAATTAGTCTGCTATTGATTCCTCTTTCTCACCCTCCTTCTCCTGCTCCAAGCTCAACTCTCCATAGTCACTCTCATTGGACAAGGAAACAACTAGTGCTTTGTCTTTTCCAGGCACAGGCTTGTGCCTTAAAATCACCACCAGACCATCATACTGCTTTAGTGTGCAGGAGTCTGGAGTCAAGATGACCATGAGATAGTGTATCAGAAGTGCTGGCATTAAAACAGGCAGCATAAATAGCATTTGAGCTTTTTCAGCTTGTTCAGAAATGCTAGCCAAAAAGGCTATCACCTTTAGCTTAGATGCATCAAGTAGTGGTTTGCAGCCACGATGCTAATGGGATGGCCCTGGCTTGACTAGGGCAGACAATGTGGATAATAGCTGAGCCACTAAAAGTGCAGGCACACTTTGTGCCAGAGTTCTCTCTCCAGGCTTAGCATGAGGGATGTTTTGAATAGGCGCATTTGACGCCATAGTAACAGATTTGGACCTCATGGGTGGGGCCTGAGATGGTGCAGTTTCCTGCTGACTCAGAGACAGCTCAGCCAGCAGCTTACTGACTGCAGCCAGTGGCTCTGACAAGGTTTGAGGGGCCAGGACAAGTAACCACAATAATGAAGCAATAAGCTGAGCAAGCTAGTTATGCTGCTGTTAGCATTCTTGCCTGTAGAGGTTCAACTAGTCAAACGGGCTGATATCTAGCCCTCTTGACTTTGGCTGTCGGTTTCTTAAAAGTTGATACTTTGCACTTGGACATGTGGTCAATCTGCTCCAGCGCTGATATGCATTGCTTTTTTATCAGCTTAATCTGATCAAGCACCTCAATAACAACAATGGCCAAACCATTCTGCAGAAAAGATGCAATTGCAGGGAATGGCTGTCCCACTACTTCTAGTCAGCAGAGGAGTGCATCTGGCACTACTGATTCTTGCACTTGTGGTGCAGATTCTTTATATGGCTCTACCATGGGCTGATGCATCCATGGCACAGAAGGTGATCCTGTCACTGTCTCCACATATATTAGTGCTGATGTTAGCAGATGTGGTGGAGAAACCTGATAATAGTGCTCTTAGTGCTTGTAACATCCCTCATTGTTTATTTTTATCTCTTGTGAGTAGAGGGGTGTTTAATAGGGAAGCGGCTCCTTGCAGCCTGGGTAAGCCATGCCTGCTGACTGATATTGGCCTTCCACTAGATATGGCAGCTGCTTCTGGTATTCAGATGGGTAATTTTGTACATTTTGTATATTTGGAGGTTTACCTCCTCCACCAGAGCCTTGCAGGCTCTGAGCACTTTTCTGTGGCTCCTAACAGGCCATTATGCAGGACATGTCAGATACATATGTATTGGAATTCAGGAAAAGAATAAAAGAGAGAAAAAAAATATCCTAACTCTGCTAGTGATATAAACAACTACCAACAGTAGCCACCTAATCATTAACTGGTTATCAAAGTGGACTTAGTCTACATTTCATCATCCTATGTACTTTACACGTATTTTGCTAGCTGTTAAGGGTGTTTCACACCTTGCAGCTCCAGGTATTGGTCCAGTGCTGCAAGATCTTTGCAGCTTGACAACAGTTTTCAAAATCATCTACGAATCATTTCTAGTTATCACCAGTTTTAAAGTCATAAGGCTCTGTGATTGCATGGTTAGAAAATAGCGCATTACTACTAGCCAGATAAGGTTGCAACAGCAACACATGGAATTTAAGGACTATTCTGCATGCTTAAAGTGCAGGGGGCAGTTTGAGCATGTAGTTTGACATACCAGGCTCAGCTTAAAAGACTCTATATGGTTCAATTCATTTGGGGCACAACTTACTTGCTCTACTTTTTAGCAAATTCAAGTTCTTTATAGAAAGGTAGACCAAACTCTCTTTTTCAATGTCTGGTTTATTCTGTCTGCAATTATTTGCATGTTTTGTTTGCTATACATACAATTCTATAATTGCATCATGGGCATCTGCTAAGTTCATTAACGTGTTACATGCAAACTGCTTGATTCTCATATAAATGACTTTGTCATTGCAAAGTTCACAAATCATTGATGGCATGTAGCTACTATTAAGTTTGAAGAGTGAATGCTCTGTACTTTTTGATATGCTCATATTAATCACAAATTCCACAAGTGAACATTTATCCACCTAGTTCTTC
Source organism: Termitomyces eurrhizus (assembly GCA_003316525.1). NCBI lineage: Eukaryota > Fungi > Basidiomycota > Agaricomycetes > Agaricales > Lyophyllaceae > Termitomyces > Termitomyces eurrhizus. Next base: position 24,068 of record QFEW01023063.1, read on the forward strand.
TAATCAGGATGTACAAATGCTTGCAGTATCTGCATAATATTTCTATTTGCATGTTCTGTCTGTCTATCCATTTATAGATGAAATGATGTTGACATGAGCAATTTTACTCCAAGCAGCTTGTGCAGCTCCTTTCACCATTTGGAAGTAAACTTAGCATTTCAATCACTTACAATCAAACTACATAGACAAACCATGGAGGTGCACTATCTCCTTGAGATAGATCCATGATAAGTCTGCGGCTGTCATAGTCATCCTTACTAGAATGAGATGGACTATACTGGTCATGCAACGAATCACTACCCACAGGTAGTTAAAGCTTTTTGACTCAGGAAATGGACCAATAAAGTCTATTCCAATGGAGTCCCAGAGTTTTACTGGGATTGGAAGCAAATGCAGCTTCTCTGGAGGTTTCAATGTCAACATCTTCAACTGTTGACATTGCTTGCATGTTGAGCAGAATTGACTTGTCTCTTTGGCCATCTGCAGCCACCAATCCTATTGACACATGTAATCCAACATTTTCTGAGTTTCAAAGTGGCCTACTACTTGGTAGGCCTGTTCCAGAATAGTCATGATCAATGACTGCTTCCAGGGAATACAGATGACCTTGGACCCTATGGGTCAGGTCAAATACATGAGCTGGTGCTCCAAATTAAAGTGCAGATGTACCTGTAGATAGTTTATTATCTCTATAAAGAGACTGTCACTTTTGTATCCTTGCTAAATACATGTGCAAAATTGCATGTTGCCTAAGTTAGTTGGTGCAGGCTGCCGATTGTGCAAGTCCAGTGCATGTTGTAGAGTCATCTCGCTGATGACGCCCAAAGTTTGGTCAGTAACAAATATAGTAATAGTGTTACTATGCCAAAAACTTGCATTGAGCGTGCTAAAAGTGATGAGGGGAGTTCTGGGCAGGTCCCAGAGAACATGTCTATGAAAATAAGGTAGAGTTGGAAAGGGGTTGGCAAGTGTCAAGCGCTAAGGTAAAAGCGCCTATAGAAGAAGCGGTAAGTGAACATGGCAATGTGAGTGGCAAGAACATGGGAAGCTTAGCAAAGTCTAAGCAATGTTAATGCCTGCTGTAACTGCAAGGCATGAGTATGTCGTTGGCTAGCAATGGTCTGCAACTGCCGATGACTTCAACATTGCTGATCATAAATAAGATTTAGACCGTAGAGGAGACTGGAGTAAGTGGGGTAGGAAACTCTGTTCTGATCCTATGTACAAGTTGGTAAGTACTTTTTATACTACAAGGAGTTCACCGTCGCCAAGTGACTAATAACGCCAAAGTGTGGCAAACTAGAAAATTTTATAGAGATGGCTCCAACGGTTTCAGATCCCTATCGTCCATTTAAGACACTTAGTGACGCCAGGTGGCAGATTGCAATGCTAAACTATCAATCCATCAATCTTCTGTCTGTTCAAAATACTAAGCGACATCAAGCGCTGAATTGAAACGCTAAGCGATGTCAGATGCCAAGATCAAACACCAAGCTGTCTGTCAGTTTTTGATAAATCATCAGTCTTCTCACTAAGCGCTATCATCAGTGACTGATGCCATCTGTCAGTTGTCATTTTGTCTGCCATTGGCACTATCATTGATCGGATCTGCTTCTTGCCATGTGTGGTTGTCAATTATTACCAAAATTAGTTAATTAGCACGTGCTAAAGTATTCTGAGCCAGTGCTATGTTGCCATAGCCTGCCATTGATGTGCTGATCCTATATAGGGTCCTATCATCTCCCCCCAACTGAAAAATTGACTGTCCTTAGTCACCAAATATGGTTACCATTACTGCTTTTGTGACAAGTGGCCTGTACATTCTTCAGATTTTGTTTATAGTCCTAGCATATGAGTTCAGACTTCGTTTCTTCTCCCCATTCTTACTTGGCACTCTTATCAAAAAATATGTCTTCCACATTCCAACTCCGTCCTCTGTACCCAGTATCAAGGCTCAAAATGCGGCACACACATATATTGCCAAAGCCAACAACTTCCTCAAGCATATCAATGGCATTGGCGTGGAAGCACCTATAAATTTGACAACCGCCATTATGAAATTGTACAAGCGGTGGTTGGAGGTACGCGTTCTTGGTGTGGGCTGGGATTGCAAGATTGAGGTTTGAGAGTGGTGCTGGTTGTGGTACCTGGATTACCGTGGTGCTGAGTGGTTAGCATCTTTTGCTCATTTTGTGAGTGCTTCTAGTTCTTGCCGTGTTGCTAGCTGATCAGGTTGTCNNTCTCTTATCCCAACAATTGAGGACAAGTTGGAGGACATTCTGTTCAGGGCATTGCCAATGATGGTAAGTGCACCTGTGGCAGAGTGAGTATTTCTAACCCATTCCTTCTGACTTAGCTTTGGTCTGATTTGTCTCCTCACAGTAAACAGGAGGTGTTGGTGCCCTTAGCATGCATGCAGGTGGAGGAGGAGATTGCAGCAAGGCAGGAGGCAGTTTTTTGAGATTCTTAAAAGATTACCAGGGCACTGGAGGAGCAGGAAAGGGCAGCAGCATTAGCAGCTGAGATGGAGGAGATTGCTGAGCAAAAGGTACCTGCCACCAAGAGGCAGGCTGTAGCAGAAGACTCCAGCAAGGTTAGTTGTGCTGGCAGCACTTTGAGCCCAGTGTTGCTGACTAGCAAGTCAGGCTTGCCAAGGAAGCCAGCAAATGCTTTCAAACACAAGGTATGTGCTGATTTTGCTTGCCATTACCAACGGTCACTAACGACATTTGCAGAGTCGCAAGGTGGCTCTTCAATACATGGTGAATGGTACTTTTTTTGAATCTGGTTTTGGATTGACTAAGTTTTTGTAAGTGCCAATACAAAGTTCCTTTGATGACAAGGAACTGAAAAGTTTGCTTTTGTCACGTTGGGAGGAGGCCATCCTTGATGAGGGGCAAGATTATAATGGAGGAGATGAAGGGAAAAAAACCCGTTCTCCTGGCAATCTAGCAAGCTTTTAAGAAAGTGCAAGGGGCGGTAAGTGATAATATTTTCTTTACTTTCTACTAACCTTTGGCTACAGTGCAATAAATGCTGGGCCAATAACAACCCAGAAGGATGTTGGTTTTCAACCAATACCCAGCCTTGCTACTGCTGTGGGGCCTTGAAATGTGCTTGCACCATCAATGGGGCCAAGAGTCGTGAGTGTGGCAGCATGCCAGATGCTCTTGTCAAGAAAACGTTCACTCGCATCATTTTGGTAAGAAGGGCTAGGGAGTTCATGGAGGGGCAGAAGCAGAAGGTTACCACAGGAGGTATGGCCTTGATTGGATGAGCCTTCTTGGCATTGCCCTTCAGTTTCTAAAAAACAACAAGCCCCTTCCTCCAGCAAAGAGAAGAGCAAAGCAAAATGTCCTCACATAGAGTTGTTGCCATTCCCTCTGCCAGCCCCCGTGAATATCAAAATGGAGAGCTTGGAGAAGGCCTTGGTGGCAAGCTGACTGCCTCCCCAAGATTCTGAGGCAGGCCCAAGTGGCCTCCTGTCACCTATTCACTTGGCAGCAAGGTTGCTTGGCAAAGAGCAGGAGTTTGAAGTGTGGGAGCCAGTTAGCAACTCGGCACCCCAGGAGAAATGGAATGAGGCCCTCAGAGACATTGAGATGGGGAATGAGTCACAATGGCAGGAGGAGGACAAGGAAAAGGTAGCAGCAATAGGAGAGGATGAGAATGTTGAAGGTAAAGAAGAAACCTTGGCGATGCAGTGGGATGATGGTGAGGAGGAGACATTGGCAAGGGAGGTGGTAGCAGGAAAAGAGGAAGGAGCAGCAGGAGTTGCCTGGGAGGAGCCTGAGTGGTGATGGCTGCCTCCCTATAATAACACTGCTTCTTGGGAGGTTTCTGACCCAGAAGACATTGCTGGGTTAAAACCTAAGTAACCTATTGTTGCCAAAATAAATCCTGCCTGGACTCCTCAGCTGCAGCCTACTGTTACTGGTGACGCCTTCAATTGGCTGGGGCAAGACCTTGTGTAACCAGTAGTGGCACTTAACCTATGGGAGATGTTGGAGAGGTTTTCAAGAAGGGTGGCAACAATAGAGGAGGTGATGGGACAGGAGCGGAAATGTATCTGGGGTCAGCTGATGGCGCTCAGGTTGTGCTATTCCAACCTGGGCCGCAGCCTTTTTATTCTTCACGACTACTAAGACGATTGCCAAGCCACCATAGATTGGCAAACTGCTAATCACATCTTGCTAGGCGACCTCCTTCCCCTTTACGAGTCTTCTCTGCTGATGTCTGACGACTCCCTGCCCATGGACAACAATAGCAATTAAACAAACCTTAATGTAGATAGGTTGTTTATTGTATAGTTTTTTGATAGGGCCTATGTATATATTTAATTCTGAGTCTGTGAAAGTAAGTCTTCTAAGTAAACTGATAAGTAAACAGTTAGGAGATTTTAGCAAAATTTTGTAAAGGAAAACACTCAGTAAGTTATTATAGCAAAAAACCCTTGGCAAGAGTTGCGCAGTGAGCTAAGTGTTGGCAACATGCTAGCGCTGTGACTTGACTATATAAGGAAATGTCTGTTGGATATAGTACAGTAAGTATTGGCAAGAAAGATAAGTAAGGTAAGTAATAGAAAAAGAGAGCTTATCAATATAGTCTTTTCTAATTATTTTCTTTTTCTTCAATTAGAGTCAGCAAATCTTCATTGTACAATAAGTCAGTTTCTTCAAGTTCTCTAAGTTTGGCAGTGT
>QFEW01023066.1:0-30728 GCA_003316525.1 Termitomyces eurrhizus
TCCAATGATTGAATATTTTGTTTGATTTATTAATCAGCGAGTTCTTGTCCAAATCACATGATATATACATCATTATAAAGCCAGGATAAAGTTGTATGTCATGTAATCTTTTATAATTTTCTTGCTTAGGTAATTGTTGCACACCATGTGAATCTTTCCAAAAAGGCCAAACATTGGGATAGTTTTTTGAGCCAGTTGTAATCCTGGTCAATTATAATTACTTATGTCATACTATGACAGCACATGACAGAACCTTAACAAGCTGGCTCTTATCCAGCTTGTTATAGAATACTGATGGATTTTCCAGTTTCTTTCTTCTTCCATTCTCTTTTCCTCTTTTTCTCACTCTTGGATTCTTTTTGATGTTGAAATTGCCTGTTGCATGCATTCCACTATCCACTATAATCATCATTCTACTCCAAGTTCATTCTATCACATGTATCCTCCATGTGATTATTCTTTATTTATATGTATATATATATAAACTGTAGATAGATCATCTGAAGTCCTTACTCTTTCTGACTTTGAACTTCAGCTTTAGTGACAGTTTCTGTTCCCTGTGCTTTGCCTGTCTTCAACATAAACATTGTATCATTTTCTGATAGGTTGAAATGTTGGGCTTGAGTATATCCTGTGCTGTTGTTATTGATTCTTTAGACTTCTGATTGAGGTGCTTTATCAAATGACAGCGTCTAATGCTAACTCTTTTTTGAAATTGATCAGAGTTTGGCCAGAGTCACCTCTCCATTGTTGCACTAGTGCTATGAGTTCTGAGCCTTCTAACTCTTTGAAGTGAATGGATAATATGTGCAAAAGAACTGATAAATGGTGGTTGAGACTGATAGGTAAAGCCTGTAACAGAGCACCAAAGCCAGAAATGTTCTGTGTCTAAGAAGGTTGCTAGAGTCTCTAGTATGTCAGGTATTGGTAGGTCTATAGTGTCTTTTAATGCGCTCCTGAGTAGAAGCCTATCAATGCTATCAACTTATTATTATGACTTTTAGCAAATTGCGAGATGGCTGGTACAGAATGGGAAATTATACAGAAATAAAGAGCAGCTATTATTTCAACAGGATGTTCTGACATTACTGTAGACTAGGATAGTGCATTGTTGGAGATTCTTATGCTCAATCACTATCTAAAGGAGGCTTATAATATAGTTAAGATATCTGAAGCAGGCAAGTGAATGCTAAAGGGCACAGATACTGGTATATTTTTGCAGCTACTTGCTAGTATGAACAATAGAGGGATGTCATCTACAGCAAGGTCGCTAGCTCCTAGCGCTGCCAGAAATTGAAATAATTTTGTCAAAAAGGAGGATTTAGAGAATGCAGTTAACACCGCAGTTGCTAATATTATGAATAAGTTAGAAACTTTAATTTTGACTAGCTTTATAATGTCTAGGAACAATATGCAAATGGGACTTTGTCATTTCTGTGGGGAAGCAGGACATATGATGACTAGATGTTGCTATGCTATCCTCAAACAGTATCTATGTGTAAGTGGACACTTTGTAGTTATGTCTGTCTTCACTAAGAGAAAATGAGATCAAACTAAAACACAGAATAGCACAAAATAAGATTTAAAAAACAGGATCCAAAACATCCTCTACTCTCCTCCTAATATATGGTTTTTAATAAAGTTCATGAAATTGAGGTTCATACTTCTTTCTAATCTCCAGCTTGATTTGCCCTCTCCTGTTTTTAGTTCACCCCTCCCCCTATTTATTAGATTGAAAGAAAACGTGTTGTAAGCTTTATGCTTACACTTGCCCTTTCCCAAAAATTTTCATACTCTCTTGAGAATCTCCTTTTTCTTCTCTCATTTATCAAGCACCGCTGTATCTTCCATTTCTCTTCTACTTTTCCACTCATTGTAATTGGGACTATAACTCCTTCATCTCACCAAGTACTGTACTCACAACCATGTCTTCTCTCACCTAGAATTTTATCAATAAAATGCTCCTCTTGTCTGTTTTCCATTACAATTGGTCCTGACATCTCTAGCTGACAAGAGAGAAACAAGCCATCATCATTTTCATGATGTGGAGTGAGCAGACTGCTATGAAAATAATTGTAAATTCTTATTGAAGAAGGCAAATCAAAGACATATTTAGAAATTTCTGAAAAACACTCTAAAATTATGAAAGGACCATCTTGGTGTGGCATGAACTTGGCAACATGGCCATCTTTCTTTTAGACATATTCTCGTTGTCTATTTGTCATGGACAATATTACATGATCTTCCACCTTATAAACTACCTTTGGCACCCAGCACATATTTGCATGATGAGCCTGGTTGATTTTGGCTATCATGAGGTTATTCATTGCTTCTAGAAAATTAGACTTAATTTCTTGCAACACCTAAAAAGCCAAGTCTTCAGTAGGTGTGTCAACTGGAGGTGGTGGAAAGAGAGGCAGTAGCATTTTAGGTGAAAATCCAGACTTGAGTTGGAAAGGTGAGTAACTCGTAAATACATTAACAGTATTCATAATTCTGAATCAAATTTTTAGAAGTGCTTTTACTCAATCTGTTTGTAAATAATTCACATGGAAATGGATGCACTGTACAATTGTTTTATTTGAGCATTCAGATGCTGTTGAAATTGCCTGTTACATGCATTCCACTATCCATTATGATCATCATTCTACTCCAAGTTCATTCTATCACATGTATATAGTTTTTCAGCAGTATATAAACTGTAGATAGTTCACCTGAAGTCCTCATTCTTTCTGACTTTGGACTTCAGCTTTAGTGACAGTTTCTGTCTCCTGTGCTTTGTCTGTCTTCAATATATGGGCCTCAGCCTCTAAAGCTACAGTTTGAAGTTTTTGTCATTTTACTGCTCTGTGTCTGTGCTATAGTCCTTATAGTGGTTGCAGCTCCCTCTATATACATAGACTCTGAACTATTGGATGGTAACCCTTAAGTGGGGCTGCTTTATCTCGCCAGTGAAGCCTGACATGTCTAACTGGGAGGTGTTACAATTGCAGAGTCTGCAGTTACTTAGTTACACTTACTATACCTCACCTTCCTGCTACACCACTCCTGAGGACCTTATAGGAACACTGCCAATTTTATTAACTGGATTTGTGGCTGAATTTCTTCTGGCACACTAGATCTTAGCATTTTATTGCTTTTTAGCATTTCCTGACACTACACTCCACACCAACTCTCTCACCATGCCTACTTCTATACCAGCCTTCAACAAACTCAATTCCCACAACTATAATCCTTGGGTTGGGGAAATAAAGGCCTATCTTCACTCTCAGAATGTCTGGATGCCTATTTTCATGCTTTTTTTGGCTCCTGAACTCTCTGACAAATCTATACCAGAAGAGAAGAGGGTGCAATGAAGAGAATCCAGGATTTGCGCCCTAAAGACTTCAATATTGCTAATCTAGACAATGAATTGTCATCTATAGCATTAATCAGGGCACTTCCTGGAGATTTCTCAGCATTTGTATCAACTCTTCTTCTTAAAGATGATTTGGACAAGGCCAAAATTCACCAGGCCTTTGTCACAGAGGAAACACAATGTCGTTGTCATGCTGATAAGTCTGCTGCAGCTGCAATTGCTATGAATGTTGCATTGGCCAAAGCTACTTGTGATTTTTGCAGTTTGCAAGGTCATACACAGGCTAATTGCTTCAAATACAAGGCAGCCCAGCAACAAGCCAAGCAGCAGACTAAATCTCACAAAAGAAAAAGCAAAAAGTGTTAGGAACAAGCTAATACAGCCTCCAATGATGACAAGTCAAAGAAGGATGATGCAGAATTTGCTGAAAATGCAAGTACTCATTTATTGGATTGTTCAGATCCATTACTTCCCATTCAGCCTGAAGCTGACTTTGATTGGATTGTAGACTCAGGAGCCACTTGCCACATGACTCCACATCAAAATTGGGTCTACAATTACAAACCTTGTCATACTCCAATCAAGTTAGCTGACAACAACATTATTTATTCAGCTGGAATTGAAACAGTTATATTTCATTCAGTTGTAAATGGGAAGAAGGTCCAATCTTTGGAGTTCCATAGAGTCTTGCATGTTCCACAGCTCCAAAATAATCTCTTATCTTGTATATATTTGACCAGAAACAAAGGCTATAACATTCACATTAACAAAAAGGCCATGCATTTCTGGTTGAATGGAAAAGAGTTATTTAATGCTACAATCAAATCCAACAACTCTGCTCATTTGGATGGTTATAGTTTCAGAGTCTGCTCATCTTACCAGCACATTACCACTTGATTTGAACCTATGGCATTGCAGATTTGCTCATCATAACTATGCAGATGTCAAAAAAATGGTCAATAACAAGTTGGTAGTTGGTTTGAACTTGAATTCTGCTGCAAAGCCTGATCTTATCTGTGAACCTTGTTTGGCTGGCAAAATGCATTCCAACCCTTTTCCTTCTTCTAGTAGCAGTGCTTCAAAGCCATTAGAATTAATCCATACTGATGTCTATGGCCCTCTTCCAGTTGCTGCAATTGGAGGCTATCACTATTGGATTACATTCATTGATGATTGCACTAGCTTCAAAGCTGTCATGGCTATAAAGAAGAAAAGTGATGCATTCAATGCCTTCAATGCCTTCAAGACATTCAAAGCTTATGCTGAGAATGCTCTAGATGCCAAAATCAAGGCTATGCAAGATGACAAGGGTGGAGAGTACATGTCAAAGGAGTTTGTTGCATACACTGATGCTTGTGGAATTGTAAGGAGGCACACAACTCAAAATAGGCCTCAGCAAAATAGTGTTGCTGAAAGAGCAAACAGAACTCTGTTAGAAGACATCACTGTTATGCTCAATGAGTCAGGCTTACCAGTCTTATTCTGGGCATACTGTCTATATGCTCAGATTCATATTCTGAATCGCATTCCAACAGCATCACAGTCAGCTACTCCTTATGAGAGGTGGCACAAGCACAAACCAGATGTTTCTCACCTCAAAGTTTGGAGATGTAGAGCATATGTTTATATACAAAGGAATAAGTGCAAATCTCTGCAGTCTCATATGGAAAAATGCATCTTTATTGGATATCCTCCTGGTTATAAAGGATGGTTGTTTTACAATCCTGAAACCAAAAAGACTGTAATTTCTGAGAGAGCAGAGTTTGATGAGTGCTTCTTCCCTGGTTTGTGCTTAACTAGGCCAGTGATATCTTCTACATCTCCTCTACCACTTGTGGATCTCAATATTTCTGAGTTACCTGCCCTTGAAAATGAGGGAAGTGAACCATTGCTTTTTCAAGTGCCAGTAACACCTCCTACACCTCCATTACCTCCACCACCTCCATTACACTCTATAACACCTCTACCAGCTCCAAAACCACAATTAAGCCCTCAGCCAGCTGCTCCAGCACTCAGACCATGTCCAAATCAACTCAGACATCATTCTGCACAACCACCTGCACAACCACTTGCTCCTCTATCACCTCCACTTGCCTTAAGACACTCTAAGCACAATATACAGCCTCCCAGAGACTGGTAGGTGGTGCAACATCAAGAACCTGTCCAAGACAGTTCTGATAAAGAGGAGCAAGTGCAAGGTGAATTGGAATTGGGGTTTGATCTTAAACAAGAAGAACTAGAGCCAGAACCACTTGATCCTGGTTTTGAAGATGTTCAGTTTGCTGGAATAGCTAGCTCTTCAGATCCTAGAACATTCAAACAAGCTATGAAATCTGAGGATGCTGACAAGTGGTATCAGGCAGCAATTGATGAATATGTTTCATTGGTTGCTAATGAAACTTGGGAGGAGTATGACTTGCCTGAAAGCAAGAAAGCTATTGGTAGTGGATGGGTATTTCACATTAAGCACAATGCAAATGGCTCTATTGAGAGGTTTAAAGCTAGACTTGTTGCAAAGGGTTATGCACAATGCCCTGGCATTGACTACAATGAAGTTTTTGCACCAATATTTTGTTCTGCCTCTCTGCACCTTATCCTTGCTATTGCTGGCATTGAAGACATGGAATTGCACTTTGTAGATGTCACTTCTGCCTTTCCCAATGGTGATTTAAAGGAGGATATCTATATGCTTCAACCAGAAGGGTTTCAAAATAGAAAAAGAGTGCTCAAGCTTAAAAAGTCACTTTATGGCTTAAAGCAAGCAGACAGACAGTGGAACAAGAAGCTACATGCAACACTATCATCAATGCACTTTAAAAGACTTGAATCTGACTGTTTTATCTATCTTTATGTCAAAGGAGAAGTCAAGATCATTGTACCTATTTATATTGATGACATTACACTTGCTTCAAAGTTGTCAGGGGACTCCTCATTCCTTTCTTCTTTCACTCTTTATTTCTTCACTCTCCTTTCATTCACTTCCTTATTTCTTCTATCATTTTCTCATTTTGCTGTTACTACTTTTTCAACACTATCTGTTAGTACTATTCTCAACCTTTGAGGTGCTCTGGTTCTTTAGCTATCACTCAGACAAGTATGGGCTCTTCAGCACCGCTCCAGGCTGCTTAGATAAGCTGGAGTTTGCCTTTCTGACTTCTAAAGTCCGGAGTTTTCCTCCCTTGTTTGCACACTTGTTTGGTTAGTCAATTTTTGAGTTTTTAAGGTTTTGTTGTACTGTACAGTTGTTTCCCATGCTTCAGAGGCCCCAGAAGCGTCCAACCTGGCATAGGAAATCCTCAGACTTATTCTCTTTGGATCTCCCTCTGCCAGGTGAGTAGCTACCTTGATATTGTCAGTATATATTCTAATACACTTTGGATCTCCCTCTGCCAGCTGTGTGACTGAGCCACAGCCTCTAGAGGTCGCCCTTACAAAAGTCCACTGCTACAATTGACACTGCTGTCAAAGACCTACAAAAGCACTTCAAAATCCGTGATTTGGGCCCTTTCCACTTCCTTCTAAGTGTTCAGATATATAGAGACTGCTCAAAGTGCTCTATTTCACTCTCACAACATCAATACATTGTTAACATGTTAGAGCGCTATAAAATGAGTGATTGCAACTCTGTATCCACTCCAATGTCATCTGGTCTCAAGCTATCCAGAGCTATGGCACCTCAAAGTGAAGCAGAAGTAAAGGAAATGCAGAATGTACCCTATTTGAATGCAATTAGTTCATTGCAGTATTTGGCTACTATGACAAGACCAGATATTGCATATGCAGTGTCATGTTTGAGATGCTTTAATTCTTCTTCAGGACCTAAGCATTGAGCAGCTATTAAGCACTTACTGCGCTATTGCAAAGGCACCATGGACTACGAGCTTCATTACATGGAGTAAAATGATGATCATAATGGATAGTAGAATGCATGTAACAAGGCAATTTCAACATACTGTGCATTCTCTGGGACCCATCTGAGACTCTGTCTCATATTTAGTATGTCCAAAGATATATTGACTAAATAGTTGTATCAGTGATAGTGCACCTTAGCTCAATTTGGGCATCATCAATGTCTTATTCTGTCAATAAAGTTTTCTCATTTTTTACAATTGCCACCTGCTTATTCAAAAAACACCTATTATGATTGAGTATAGTTGTAAGCAATACACTTACAAAAACATTGTCTCCAGTATCTAGTGTATGTAAAGTGCAAAGAGTCCTGACAGAGTCCTGGTATGCTCAAAACAGTAAAATGTGGCTAGGTGCTAATAATTAGCACTCCTGATGCTACTTAGCAAATTGTAAGCATTGTAATTTTAATGAAAGTATTGCAAAAAGATGAGATAGCATAATGCAAATGTGCCCATTGTTGGCCCTATAGATAAAAAAGATGATATAAATAATGTCAGTACCTAATTCTCTGGCAAGACTAAGTCAAGCTAGCAAGATTTGAATAGTAGAGATAACTAAGTACTGATTGTTATTATTTACATGTCTAATAGCTATCTTTTATATTATGTGCTACTATAATTTGAAAATAAATCTATTTGCAGCACTACAAGTTAGCACCTCTTATGACTATAGCTAACAGTGACTTGTTAATAGTGACTAACAGCACATGAATAACAGCAACTAATAGCAAAACAGCCTATTAGCCATGGCAACTCTAAACTACTTAAAATTATATGAACCTGCTCACTTTTTTAACTCAAGTCTGATTTGCCAAAATATTTCAGTGTATGGTCAGAATGTAATATAATATAATTAATATTATTGTTGAAGACAGGCAAAGCACAGGGGACAGAAACTGTCACTAAAGCTAAAGTCCAAAGTCAGAAAGAATTTATTGAGCAAAGTAAAGTACTACTAACCTGAAGTTCAAGTCAGAAAGAGTAAAGACTTCAGGTGATCCATCTACAGTTTATATACTGCTGGAAAACTATATACATATGAATAAAGAATAATCACATGTGGATACATGTGATAAAATGAACTTGGAGTAGAATAATGATCATAATAGATAGTGAAATGCATGTAACAAGGCAATTTCAACAATTATTTATTATTATATTCTACAATACTGCCTGGTTGCCTTGCATAAGGCAGTCAATTTTACTATCATATGTTGTAGTACTAGAATTGAATATTGATTTGGTTTTGTTGCGTGATAATAAGACTATAATCATTCTTGACATTGTTTCATTTTTTTAAATTTTTTGAGTTCAATTCTGTTACTATAAATGACAACTGCAAATATTAGACTGACAGTCTAGACTGTGATTATATCAAACAGTACATTAACTTCTTTGATGCATGCACCTGGAACAGTATCTATATGTAGCATATTTTAATTGAATGCATTTAAATCAACTTATAGAACCAACCCATGATAGTAAGACCATTGACCAGTCATTAGCATATACTCAGACAGCATCGGCTAATCTGGTCCAACCCAGGTCAGAGTCGGCTGAGGCTATGACAAAAGACCTATCCCAGCAGCCTCAGGATATGCTAGGAGGAGCTTAATAGAGTGAAGCTTAATCTACAGCTGCACTTAATGATGCACTGAAAAGACAAGATGTCTGATTACAAAGAAAGTAGACAAATTAAGTCCATCTTACAAGTTCAGTGTGCTATGCTGTGAAAAAGATATCCCAGCATAACAAAGGACATAATGTGTGCTTGATTAGAGCTGTATGTACTAAAGCACATATAATTGATACAAGCTCGAGATGATAGTATACCTCAGTCAAATACAGTTGAATATCTCAATTTATATGTTTAGATTCTTGAGCTCAAGGCCCAAGCATATATGTATTGGAAGGCAAGTCAAGGCTTAGCTGCTTCGATGCTAGAGAGAGCCAATCTGATTCCAAGCATACCTATTTCAGTGAAACCAGTGCTTTTTCTGCATCTGGAGGAAGCAATCAGCAATATATATGCACTCCAGCAAGTGGAGAAGTCTGAGGGACAGTTTGCAGCAAGAGTTTTTGTGATGCAGCATCAAAACAGATTCAGAGGTCAAGCTGGAAGACTTCTGTCCATAATAGAATCCATCTCTATCATTCCAATAGTAGAGAGCCATGATGTGGACACAGAGAAAATGATTTCTTTGCAAGTAAAACAGAAGTCAGTGGAGAGAATACTACTGAACAATCAAGTGCTATTGGCAGACAAGTTTGCCAAAAGAGTCGCATATCAACACATGCAAAATCAAAACCTGAACTACCAGGGACACTCCTGAATTGATGATCAGGACATAGTATTCAATAGGATAACTCCTATTAATGAAATGAGATGACAATATGTCCAACAAACATGACAGCCAGACAGTAGGAGAGAGAATACTTCTGCTGCAGAACTGAATTGAGTTCCTGACTGACAGGCAGCAGAGGAACAAGATAGACGAGAAGCTCCACCTCACTGGAATGACACAGAAAAACTGTACTATACAGGTTAGTGACCTGTACAAGCATTCTCTATGATGTCTCCTGCTAAAGGCAGGAATAAAATGTCTGGATTAACTGAGGCAACAAAGGTGCATACTAAGAATATGCACTAGCATCTCAGTAGTATCATTGATGATGTGGTAGGCATAGCATTGCGCCTACCAGAAGGTATAAAACTGTGAAAGGCAGAATCAAAGTATATCAACCCATATTGAGAATAGTCCAAGTTCAGCAACTTGGAAAACTGGACGATAGATGTGTGCAACCATCTGGCAGCATGCCAGTATAGTAGTGATTGTCTGGACAGAGAACATGTCTTTGTTCTTCCCAAGTTCTTAAACAGACTGGCCAAGACCTGGTTCTGACATCATGTCTTGCACTACAATTGTGCAAGACAGCAGTGGATGTTTAAAGATGTAATCCTTGAACTATATAATAGATTTGTGAATGCATCCACAATGCAAGATGTCTGAGAGGCATTTATCATGACCTCCTACATAGAGAAATTGGATGATTTTTATGATATCTTGATTGATCATGCACAGAACATGTTTATTTACCCAGACAACTGGGTAATAATTGATATGTTTCTGTGCAGAATACTCAACATGATGAGAAAGTCTCTGCAAATAATGGGCTATTGCTCAAAGTGAATATTGTGGAGGAATTTGTAAGTGCATGTGTTGTGCTATGAGTAAGCCCATAAAATTGCCAAATACTTTTAACTGCATTGCTCAAAGACTCAATCAACAAAGAGGCCTGAACCTCAGAAGATAGACACCTTTTGGGCCTGTCAGAAGAAAATGGTGGGGAATACAAACCTATGGTTTGTAGTAAGGTTAGCATCTGGCCAGGAGCAATGCTTTTGGAGTGACTGCCTGGCAGAGCAGAGGGATCCACTGGTACAGGATTCTTAGCAGGGTCTACGCTAAGAGGGTACTCAATCAAAACAAGCTGCTGACATTGTCAAGACACCAAATAGGCTGCTGAGGATTGAAGCAAGTTGCCTCTTCATAGTGAATACATGCTTCAAATGTGGACAATTTGGACATTATGCAAATAAATGCCCAGAGAGTGGTGGACAGATAGTGGCCAGGCCATGCGCATATGTATGTGCAGCACACACAGCTATCTCTAATAAAGAAGGAGTAGATTCAGGTAATGAACCTGATGTTAAAGATAATGAGGTGGATAGCCTCAGCAACAATGCACTAGAGGCTGGGAATGCCTCTGATCCAGAAGAGTTGTTGGATAACAAATATATCAAGGTCAACATATATAGCAACAATTAATATATACTCAGAAGTTGGATTCAGAATTCATGAGAGCTCTGATGGACTACCTGGCCAGTTCACTTGACCAACCAATAAGAGCAGCTAACATGAAGGTGTATAAAATATATCTTTGCAAGGCTCTGGAGAAACTGGTAAGACCAGTGCTGAAGTGCAAGGACAAGAAGTGCCTTGCATCTTACATCAAGATAAATGGCCACAAGGCATGGATCTTGTAGGACTCAGAGAGTACAACTACTGAGATGATACCTTAATTTTGTCAGGTACATGACATCTACATCAGTAAGCTAAAGGAGCCATTACTCCTTTAGTTAAGCACTGTGGGCAGTCAAGCTGCAGTGCAGTTTGGGACACAGGCAACTATTGCCTGTGTGAAGTCAAAAACTAAAGAATATCTGGATGTAGCAAATTTTGATCGCTACAACATGATTATAGAAACATCTATATGAGAAAGTACAATGTTCTTCTTGATTTCAAGAAGAACAAGATAGTGGTGGATGGCTACGCCATCTCTGCAGTACAAGTGACTGTGGACAATAGCAATAGATATCTCCATTGACATCTCACCACAGAGAAGAAGCTGCTAGTCAAGCAACATTGACTAGATGGTGGCAGAAAAGTGTCTACCATTGAGAATGAAAAGAACAAAGAGCAAGTTTGTGTGAGCTTGCCAGTGAACAGTCCAGTGCTGATAATGCTGAAAAGCAAGGCTTTAGAGTACAAATGTACTTTGAAGAGGGGGAAAAGCCTCAATAAAAAGTGTAAAAAGCAGAGTAAGTCTGAGGACAAGAGGCCTCAGCATACAACAAGCATGGACTGTCAACCGACGTCATCTCAAGTCAAGGTCAAGAACCTTGTGGCAGATGACAAATGGGAAATGATGGAGGACAAAACATCTTCCACACAGATGAATCAGTTGATCTGGGATTAACCTGTACTTTATCCCACATTTGAATAAGCATTCAATCCACAGATGTCTGCTAAGTGAAATGAACTAGTGGCATCTATGTACATGTAAAATGAACCATGCTGGAAGCTGAAAAAGGAGTTGTATCATCAGGCTAGTGACAACAAGATCTCACCACCAAGCAAGGTGTTTTTTGATAAACCGTTTGTAATATTACAGAGAAGCAAAAGGGTTGCACTTGGGCAACTGCACACACCAGACAAGAATGAGCTAAGGATTACTATCCTCAGAGAGAAGTATGCTTGTCCAGTAGCATGAGCAAAGTTAATCACATCCATGCCAACCAAAAAGGCAAAGATAAAACTGTTGGTTTTACAAAGGAAAATATCCCAAGCCTGCAGCTGCAATGACAGCAGGAATTTGTAGATATCCTGAACAGAACCAAGAAGAAATTACTCTTTTGATAGGAAGTCAATCATAAAATCAACCTTACTTGGTGAATCTTAGCCTTGTCCAAGTCATCTTTAAGAAGAAGAGTTAATACAAATGCTGAGAAATCCTTAGAAAGCGTCCTGATTAATGCCATAGATGACAATTCATTGTCTAGTGTAGCAATATCAAAGTCTTTAGGGTGCAAATCCTAGATTCTCTTCATTGCAGTCTCAACTTTATTGATAAGAGTCTGCAAATTCTCATTCTCTCCTTTTCTGATGGAAAACAAGTCATCATAGGTATTAAAGCGAGTGTCTGGGTGCTGCTGCATGTGTATCTGCTTTAGTGCATTCCACATCTTGTCTGGTTGATTTTTGTGATCATTGAGATGAATTCTCTGATCATCTTCCACCATCAAGTAAATCAGATCAGATATAACATTAGCCTCTTTTTGCCATTCTCTGTATTCCCTCTTCTCTTCTGGTGTAGCCAAAGAAGGCATGGAAATAGGCATTCAGACATTCTGAGAGCAAAGATAGGCCTCCATTTCCCCAACCTAAGAGTTATAGTTGTGAGAATTGAGTTTGTTGAAGGCTGGTATAGAAGTAGGCATGGTGAGAGAGTTGGCGTGGAGTGTAGTGTCAGGAAATGCTGAAAAGCAATAGCATGCTAAGATCTAGTGTGCCAGAAGGAATTCAGCCACAAATCCAGTTAATAAAACTGGCAGAGTTCCTGTAAGGTCCTCAGGAGTGGTGCAGCAGGAAGTGTTGAAGACAAGCAAAGCACAGGGAGACAAAAACTGTCACTAAAGCTGAAGTCCAAAGTCAGAAAGAGTGAGGACTTCAGGTGATCTATCTACAGTTTATGTACTGCTAGAAAACTATATACATGTGAATAAAGAATAATCACATGTGGATACATGTGATAGAATATAATTACATGAAGGATACATGTGATAGAATGAACTTGGAGTGGAATGATGATCATAATGAAAGTGGAATGCATGTAACAAGGCAATTTCAACAGGAAGGTGAGGTATAGTAAGTGTAACTAAGTAACTGCAGATGCAATTGTAACACCTCCCAGTTAGGCATGTCAGGCTTCACTGGCGAGATAAAGCAGCCCCACTTAAGGGTCACCACCTAATAGTTCAGAGTCTATGTATATAGAGGGAGCTGCAACCACTATAAGGACTATAGCACAGACACAGAGCAGTAAAATGACAAAAACTTCGAACTATAGCTTTAGAGGCTGAGGCCTATAACTTGTTGAAGACAAGCAAAGCACAGGAGACAGAAACTGTCACTAAAGCTGAAGTCCAAAGTTAGAAAGAGTGTATTGAGCAAAGTAAAGTACTACTAACCTGAAGTCAAAGAGTGAGGCCTGGGCAGTTTTCAGAAAACAAGTTGGAAAAGTGGGTTGACTGGTAAAATTTGGTGAAGGTCAGTAACAAGAGTCGGCAAGAATGTGCAGTAAGGTAGGTATACTAGCTGCAAAGTGTGCCTAAAAGCTAAGGAGAGGTAAATACAGGTAAGTACAGCAGAGGGTATGGCAAGAAGACTAGAGGCTTAGCAATGACTAAGCTGCATAATGCCTGCTATAAGTGCAAGGCATGTAAGTTCCATAAGCATAACTGTGGCAAGCAGGCTAAGAGCATCTAGACAGTTGGCAACTACAAACTTAGTCAGCTCAAAAGTAATCTGAACCATGAGGTGAACTGAGGGATAAATAGGGTACTCTGTTCTGTAGTAACTGTCAGGTTCCACTGAGTCAGGGGCTTTTCAGGAAAGCAATGCCCTTATGAGGCAGACTTTATCTATGTGTACTTGAGTGTCTGGAACTCTGGACTGTGCTCTGGGGTTCAAGACATGAACAGAGGGATTTCCAGGGTAAGAAACTTAGTCGAGAGATTGGATGAAGTTGAAAGAAATTAAAGAATTAGAGTCAAGTCAAAAACCAGGGGTTCTAGAATGAGACCCAGTTAATAAAGTTTAAGTTGCAAAGTGCATACCAATCTTAAGAGCACGTGAACAAGTTGAGCATGCCAGTCAAAGCGTACTAGTTAGTGCATACTAGCCAATCAAAGAGCACACAAGCAATCAATCTAATATTAAGACTAAAGTACGACAAGTGGGTAGTTACTCTTTAAGTACTGGTGGGGTTACTTCGGGTTTCTGAGGGTTTCCAGGATGTCTGGGGCAGTTTCAGGAGTGAATAGGTGGCAGCAAAAGAGGGGAAATTGTATACCAAGAATCATGTGTGCAGAGTATGCAATCTATTGAAGCGAAGAGGTGGCACTGATGCATGATGTGTAATAGCCAGAGTAATTGACATAATCTGATAATCAGTGAGTATGCCAGCAGACAGTTCGGGAGTCCATGATGTAGGGCTGTCAAAGGATGTGGCATGATAGTAGGGGCTGATGCACATGATGGCGGTGTCGGCGGTTCTGATAGCAGGAGTTGTGTTGCAGAGTTGATGAGGGAGTCCTGGATAGGGTCCTGGAGGTGTCCTAAAGTGGTTCCAGGTAGGAGGAGTCATGACATCACCTCCTCCCTCAGCACTGAGACTCTCTGAGGTGTGTGCTAGCAGTAGTTTGGCCCAGAGGCAGAGCATAGAAACTAGAATCCCCTGACACGTCATGCAGTAAAAAAATTTTACCATCAATTGCAACCATGTTGCGCACCCTGACACATTTCCCGACGCCTCCCTCCACTAATAAAGTTGCCTCCCTTGTTATGTGAGAGGCCCAAGATGCCCAGTACCGGTGCTGCCTGGATTGAGAGCATGTAGCAGTGCTTGTCTAGCAACATAAGTACATGTAATGGCGACCTCTAGAGGCTGTGGCTCAGTCACATAGCTGGCAAAGGGAGATCCAAAGTGTATTAGAGTATGTACTGACAATATCATAATAACTACTCACCTGGCAGAGGGAGATCTAAAGAAAATAGGTCTAGAGAATGCCAGGTTGGATGCTTCTGGGGCTTCTGAAGCATGGGAAACAACTGTACAGTACAACAAAACCTTAAAAACTCAAAAATTGACTAACCAAACAACTGTGCAAATAAGGCAGGAAAACTCCGGACTTTAGAAGTCAGAAAGGCAAACTCCAGCTTATATAAGCAGCCTGGAGCGGTGCTGAAGGGCCCACAATCAGTCTGGAAGCGGTGCTGAAGGGCCCACACTTGTTTGAATAGCAGCTAAAGAACCAGAGCACCTCAAGGGCTGAGAGTAGTACTAACAAATAGTGTTGAAAGAATAGAAACAATAAAATGAAATAATGTTAGAAAGAGAATGAATGAAGGGAGAGTAAAGAGATAAGGAGTGAGAAAAGAAAGAAATGAGGAGTCTCCTGACAGTACACCTGCGTGCATTTTGCTTGGCATGATCAACCTTCCTTTTTTAGAACAACAAAATGCACTTGCCTGCTGGAGCCTGTTCCTGAGGCAAGTCCGATTGATCTTCCAGAGTCAGTCCCCAAGCCCACTTCTGAGGCGGGTCCCCTTTGCCTCCGCTCCTCATCCTGTCCTTATCTGACTGCCTCATGTTTCTGTTGGTCAGAGATGGCCCCAGGAACCGTGTCAATGGTCTCAGAGGACCTGCATATTCTGTGGGCTGGCATGTCACAGAAGTTGTTCAAGTAGGCCCTTGAAAGGCTCTAGGGGTTGCCTACCCACTTGTGGTGCGTTAGTAATGGGCCAGTAAGTGATGTTGTATCTCATAGTTGCTGCTGATGTTGATGAGCCTGCATCGTGGCTGGCTACTGATAGCACCAATACCCACACCTCATATTGGCCCACTAGTACCACCAGAAGCGCCACACTCTAGCACTTCCAGCGCTATTTTTCTTGTATTTTTACACTAATAACTCGCAGCTACAGACTCCAATTACTCTCAGACCACTTTTTATTGCACCACTTATTCTTCGCACCACTATTGACACCTCGCCGCACCTTGCCACTTGCACTTCAAGGCTATACATTTACACAGACACTTGGCATCAGTCAATCCAGCATAATGCTCTTAGCCAGTAGCAGCGCTTACAAGGGGAAATGATGAAGTATTTCCGTGACAGCATCATTATGGACCTTTTTACTATACCATTCAATTCACCGCATTTACTTACATTTTTATCAGTTCACCACCCTCTAGTGGCACTTAACCTCTTAGCATCAGCTAACTTTCTTTACTATAAATACCTAGTTTTTGTTAGTAGTACAGGGAATTAATTTGGCAGTAGGGATTGTATCCCAACATTTTGGTCTCCATACGCAACAGAATACCTCTTGTTGACTGTAAGAGGACTCTGCTCTAGTTTTCTATCTCTCTCTCTCTAGTGCCTTGCAACTACAGCTTGGCTTTTGTGCTTAGATCTGCTAAGCAATCTCATCCTTTTATTATCACATTCTAGGTATTAACACTTAGCACCTCTTAGCGACCCTTTCCTGCACCTCTTAGTGCCTTCCTTAGCAACTTTCCCATGCTCTTAGCACTCCCCCTTAGCAACTTTTAGCACCCTGTAGCCACATTTTGGAGCTATACGCAAGTGCCTTCAATCACCCACTTTCCTTGCCACCAACCTCTTGCCTACCATGTGTTCTCTGAGACCTGTCTGGGACTCTCTTACATACTTAGTACGCCCAAAGCTATATCGGCTAAGTAGCTGTACTAGTGATAGTCCACACAGCACTTAGCTCGATTTGGGCATCATCAACGTTGACTCAGTGTGTGCACTGCACCCATCAGGTGGTGCTGTGCCTTTTTGAAGCTCCAGGCCCTTTGTCCTAGAGAAACTCCTTAGTGTGTGAGGTGGGGGTCCAGAAGGTCAGGGCTAGCTCATAGTTCTGATTACATGTCAGACAATCCAGGCCAGGATGAGCGAGGAGGGTTGCAGGGGATGCACCAACAAGAAAAAGCGGCAGGCATCACTCAGTTCTTTTTCTGGGCCTTCTAAGCGGGTGCACCCTCTCTGGGAGACCTCCTTCTCAACTCCTCTCCTGTGCCTGTCCCTGGCAGTGTTTTCTCTTTTGTCAGAGCAGCCACTGAATATTGATGTAGGGGCCTTGCACAAGCATCTGGACTGAGTCAAGCAGGAGAGAGGAGAGCTGGCTAACCAGCATCAAATCACAGCAGAGCACCTCCAGGATGTTTGAACAACCTTGGTGCGGAGCAAGGAGGCAGCAAAACAGGAGGCGGCGGCTCAGAGGTGAGTGGAGGAGAACTGAGAGACGACAGCCTGAAAGTTGCAGGAGGCTCAAGGGGATTCAAGTTGCACAGAAGGCGCTGGAGGCTGAACAGGATACGCTGCAGGCTCAATTAGGGCAGGGGACAGGCCATCTAGAGCCAGCTCCTTAGATTCTGTGTGGTCATTGCTCAGATGGCCATCTTGAGTGAGTGTTTTTAGCGTTTCCCAGAGTTTCTATACTGACTCTTCAGGTTGGGCCCAGGAGCATCACCTGCTCCTGGACAGTGCAGCTGCAGCACTTGCCTCGCTGCAGGAGGAATGGCAGCCCAAACTGATGACTCCCAAAGTAGAGCGCAGTATAGACCTGCTGGAGAGGTTGGTGTTGGTGCATTGGCAGAGGAATGTCCCAGCACTGGGGACCTGGTTTGAGAAGATCCTGGATGAGAGCAAGCCACTCCTGTCCTGGGACCAGTTACTAGAGGAGGTCTCATGGGAGCAGATTCTGAGGGAGTTGGAGAGAGAGGAGCCCCAGGGGAGGGAGAGGAGGGGGAGGAGAGTCCAGAGGCCCTCTACTAGTCAATTTTTTTTATGCGTTTTTTGACCTTTCTTGATGCCATAGTTGCTCATACTGTAGAGTATTGTACTATAAAGAAGAAAATGTACATACTTATCTATTCAGGACCTGAGAGTCAGATAGGTAGCGTTGATAGGACTCCATACAGGATCAGTGCATCAATGGCAGGCTATAGCAACACAGCACTGGCTCAGGATACCTTAGTGCATACTAATTAACCAATTTTGGTGATATTTGATGGCCACACATGGCAAGAAGCAGATCCAATCAATGATAGCGCCAATGGCAGACAGAATAACAACTGACAAATGGCATCAGTCACTGATGACAGTGCTTAGCAAGAAGACTGATGATTTATCAAAAACTGATAGACAGCTTGGCATTTGACCTGGGCATCTGACATTGCTTAGCGCCTCGATTTGGCGCTTGACGTCGCTTAGTATTTTGGACAGACAGAAGATTGATGGTTTGATGGTTTAGTGTCGTGATCTGCCACCTGGTATTGCTAAGTGTCTTGAATGGATGGTAGGGATCTGAAACCATTGGAGCTACCCCTATAAAATTTTCTAGTTTACTGCACTTTGACATTATTAGTCACTTGGCAACGGTGAACTCTTTGTAGTATAAAAGTACTTACCGACTTGTACATAAAATCATCAGAAGAACAGAGTTTCCTGCCCCCCTTATTCCAGTCTCCCTTACGGTTAGCAACATCGAAGTCATTGGCAGTTGCAGACTATTGCTAGCCCATGACATACTCGCATCTTGCAGCTATGGCAGGCATTAACAATGCTTAGACCTCACTAAGCTTACCATGTTTTTGCCACTTACATTGCCATGTTCACTTACTGCTTCTTTTATAGGTGCTTTTATCTTAGCACTTGACACTTGCCGACCTCTTTCTGACTTTACTTTATTTTCATGGGCACGTTCTCTGAGACTTGCCCAGGACTCCCCTCATCACTTTTAGCGCACCCAACGCAAGTTTTTGGCACGGTAACACTATTACTACATTTGTTACTGGCCAAACTTTGGGTGTCATCAAATTGGAGCCCACCACAAGGGATCTCTAGAGCAGAATTCTGCCAGAAACCTGTCTTCAGTGAAAGCGCCGTCTGCTAGAGCAGTCGGCAGAAGGCATTCTTCCTTTCTGCCTGTTGCCATCTACTCCTCAACTTCCAGGTGCCTTACCATGCCACACTCTGAAACAGGAACTACAAAACGCTGAAGATGAGCTTACTGTAGATGACATTCCTAATATCTTCCTGCACTCCTTAGATCTTAGAATACAATCTGAGTGCTAATGATCCTTTAGCATCTCCGCTTGCCACCATACAATTGTTTACCCCACCAACACCTTTAACGCCTTTCTCACAGCTCTTCAATTCCTGCCGTCTATCGCCAATTCTTAGAACCTTTTCCCCACGCCCATTAACCAAACTCAGCACCATAGTCACCATGGAACAACCAGTTCAGCGCATGCTGCCCCGTAATCACTTCTCAGCACCAAAATGGAATGAGTCCAAGCCACAGGAGCTCTCTCAATATTTCAAAGAGTTAGAGTATTTATTCATTTATATTAACAAGGAACATCATCTATTCCAACAGGGCATACTGACTTCACTTTGAACTTGCATTGCTTGTCACCTAAAAATTGCCTAGCAGGCCCATCATCCAAAGAAGCCATATAATGTTGCCGACGTCTTTGAAGCTGGCAAATGGGTCCTCAAGGGAACAGACACTAGCGTTGGTATTCAATGCGCTAGGACAAGCCCACCTCCTGAGCAAACCAATGGTATTATTCCAATCCTGCCTCCTGTTGCTGATTTCGTTAAGAAAGAGGATCTCAATGCTGCCGTTACTGCTGCTGTCGCTTCTGCCATGACTCGTATCGAAACTATGATCACAACTAATCTCACTGCTAACCGACCCACTAATGTACCGGCACCTGGCCCTTGCCACTTCTGTGAGGAAATTGGCCATACAATGACCAGAGGACACTGTGCAACATTGAAAAATTATATTCGGCAAGGAAAAATTTGAAGGGCTATTGACAGCAAGATAGTCCTAACCACTGGCGCCACCATCTCCAACTACCCAGACAAGAAGTCCTTCCAGGAGCAAGTTGATGAATAGCATAGGCGCAATCCAGGACAAATAGTTACAGGCATGCTTTTCGGCAATGCTAACCCTGACCCTGAGCAGGCAATTCAACAGCAAATGATTCATGAGGTCTTACACTTCGACAGTGTTGGCGACTGTCCTACTTTCTCATGGAAAGAAGTATCGCTAAGCTACAGAAGGAATTGGATTCACTTAAGAATCAGGTTTTTGATGGGGTTGAAGTTAAGCAGCCTAAACAACCTCTCAAAGGATATAAGCCAATGCATTCTGAAGGAGGTTACCGACCTACTGCACCAATATTTGATATAGAAAAATCAAACCACGTCTTTAGTCGTATCATGAAAACTGCTGTCACCCTATCAGTAGAAGAATTTTGTAGCATTGCTCCAGATGTCTGCAACAAGTCAAGACAGCAGTCACTCCCCAACAACTCTTGGCGACAGCCGTTGCTGAGGTCAATGAACTCGATGATGCGCTTCCTGGTTTTTCTGTTACTGTTGACTCTCCTGACACTGATGAACCTCCTGCTGATACCATTGCTAACGCCACCTCTGTGGACCCAGTAGAGACCTATCTTAGATCAGTAGAATATGGAGAAGACCTGGCAATCCTTACCATTGCTCAAGAATCACACGCTATTCGCTCAGTCGTGCTAATAGTAGACAACAAGCATGAGGTAGAGGCTATCATGGATAGCGATTCTCAAATTATTTCCATAGCAGCTGAAGTCACTAACGATTTGGGTCTCATTTACAATCCTACCATAATACTAAACATGCAGAGCACTAAAGGTACGGTAGACAGATCCTTAGGCCTCGCCAAGAATGTTCCTTGTATCCTTGGTGACATCATGTTCTACCTTCAGATACACATTTTACGATCCCCAGCATATGATTTACTTCTTGGCAGACCCTTTGATGTTTTGGCATGATCAGTTGTCAAGACCATTACTGACGATGAGACAACCCTAACAATTAGCGACCCAAATTCCAGAATCTGATGAATGGTGCCAACATTCCCTAGAGGACAACAAAATGTTGAAATTGCCTGTTGCGTGCATTCCATTATGATCATCATTCTATCCCAAGTTCATTCTATCACATGTATTCCCCATGTGATTATACTTTATCACATGTATCTACATGTGATTATATTCTATCACATGTATCCACATGTGATTATATTCTATCACATGTATCCACATGTGATTATTCTTTATTCACATGTATATAGTTTTCCAGTAGTATATAAACTGTAGATAGATCATCTGAAGTCCTCACTCTTTCTGACTTTGGACTTCAGGTTAGTAATACTTTACTTGCTCAATACACTCTTTCTGACTTTGGACTTCAGCTTTAGTGACAGTTTCTGTCCCCTGTGCTTTGCCTGTCTTTAACAGCAACCTACCTTGCCAGATTCATCAGTCACAGTTCTCTGCCTCTTAGTGGCAAACACTTTCCTTGCTGCAACTCCCTCCGCCAACTCCCTGACACTCTCCTGCTGGTAATCTCCTGGGTATCTCTGATACTCACTCTTTCACAGGCGCACTTACCATCATCAGCAACGCCCCGCCCCAGACAGAATGTCCTCCAACTCATCCTTGATTGTTGGGATGAGAGGAGGTGCCTGGTTAAGTGATCAGCTAGCAACACGGCAAAGACTTAAAGCACTTACAAAATGAGAATATGGTGCCAACCAATCAGCACCACAATGATCCAAATAACATGACTGACACCACTCCCAAACCTCTATCTTACGATCCCAGCCCACGCCAAGAATGCACACCTCCAGCCACCACTTGTATAGCTTCATAATGGCAACCACCAAATTTATAGGCACATCTGTGCCAATGCAATCAATCTGCTTGAGGAAATTGTTTGTCTTGGCGATATAGGCATGGGCCGCATCTTGGGCCTTGCAAGATGGAACAGAGGGTGGAGTTGGAATACAGAAAGACATTATTTGTGATGGGAGCACCAGGTAAAATCAGGAGAAGAGATGAAGTCCCAATTCATGTGCCAGGACTATAAACAAAATCTGAAGAACGCACAGATCACTTGTCACAAAAGCGGTAATGGTAACCATATTTGGTGACTGAGGACAGTCAATTTTTTAGTTGGGGGGAGATGATAGGACCCCATACAGGATCAGCACATCAACGGCAGGCTACAGCAACATGGCACTGGCTCGGGATACCTTAGCGCATACTAATTAACCAATTTTGGTGATATTTGATGGCCACACATGGCAAGAAGCAGATCCAATCAATGATAGCGCCAATAGCAGACAGAATAACAACTGACAAATGGCATCAGTCACTGACAACAGCGCTTAGCAAGAAGACTGATGATCTATCAAAAACTGATGGACAGCTTGGCATTTGACCTGGGCGTCTGACATTGCTTAGCACCTCGATTTGGCGCTTGACGTCGCTTAGTATTTTGGACAGACAGAAGATTGATGAATTGATGGTTTAGCATCATGATCTGCCACCTGGCATTGCTAAGTGTCTTAAATGGACAGTAGGGATCTGAAACCGTTGGAGCTACCCCTATAAAATTTTCTAATTGCTGCACTTTGGTGTTATTAGTCACTTGGCTATGATGAACTCTTTGTAGTATAAAAGTACTTACCAACTTGTACATAGAATCATCAGAAGAACGGAGTTTCCTGCCCCCCTTACTCCAGTCTCCCTTATGGTCTAATTCTTATTTACAGTTGGCAACATCAAAGTCATTGGCAGTTGCAAACTATCGCTAGCCCACAATATACTCACGCCTTGCAGCTATAGCAGGCATTAACGATGCTTAGACCTCGCTAAGCTTATCATGTTCTTGCCACTTACATTGCCGTGTTCACTTACCGCTTCTTCCATAGGCACTTTTACCTTAGCGTTTGACACTTGCCAATCCTTTCTGACTTTACCTTATTTTCATAGACACATTCTCTGGGACCTGCCCAGGACTCCCCTCATCACTTTTAGCACACCCAACACAAGTTTTTGGCACAGTAACACTATTACTACATTTGTTACTGGCCAAAGTTTGGGCATCATCAGCGTAAGAAAGACAAACTATAAGCTGAGGGATCTTCTCAGGCTCTGTAGTACATAGAAATATTAAAATGGGTAAGAAAGAAGAAACAGCAGGAAAGAACAGGAAATATATGCAGGAGTTGAATCCCTATTAAGCCCAGAGGCAGGGATTACACCCACTAATGCCATCTGTGAGTCCTGCACCTGGAGATAACGTTTCCCAGGTGCTGTTGTTCAAAATCCTGGAGCTTGTTGAGGGTTCCTTCAAGGTTGCAGCGTGGTTCCCAGATGTTGTCTTCCAGGCCATATCTCTTCCATTGTACAAGGAAGTGGGGTCATCTGCAGATATCCCAGAAGTCAAGGATGTCTTCAACCTCATAGTAGTATTTGTCCTCAACCTTGACTGGGAGAGGGGGTTTGGGGCATCATTCAGCAAAGGGGTCTGGGGGTGTCATTCCAGGAGGTGGACATGAAAGACCAGATGCAGACCTTTGAGTCCCATGGAGAGTTCAATCTTATAGGCATGAGATGAGACTTTCTTCAAGATCTTGAATGGACCAAGGCGCTTGTGATTGAGTTTTGGGGAGGGCCCGCAGGTGCGGAGGTGATGTCAGTCTAACCATACCTTTGTCCTGGGAGCCCAATTGGGGTGCCTTCCCATTTCTGGTCAGTGTGTTTCACATAGGCCTGGTTCACAATGTCAATCTTTTCCTGGAGGAACTTGTGGAGGGACCAGAGATCCTGGGCAACTTCATGGGCAGCATGTGATGGAATGTCCTGGAGCAAGAGGGTTACTTCAAGGGCCTTATACAGGGAAGTCCAAGACTTGGACATGAAGAGTGGGCCATGGTTGGAGAGGCAGGGTTGGTGAAGTATTGCAGGTTGTTGTGATCTGAGTAGACCTGAATCTGGTGCCAGGCCCCTTTGAGGTAGGCTCACCACTGCTTGAAGGCTTTGACAATGGCAAGGAGTTCCTTATTGTAGATGTCGTAGTTGATCTCAGCATCAATCATAGATTAGGTGTAGAAGGCAACTGGCCAGGGTTCCCTGCCATTGGGTCCCATTTGCAAGAGAATCCTGGCAATAGCGTAGTCAGAGGTGTTGCATTCCAGGATGATTGGGAGGGCAGGGTCATAATGCCAGATTATGGGAGTGACTGTGAAAGCCTCCTTGAGCAAGTTAAAGACACTCTGGCACTTACTGTCCCAATTCCATGTGGCGTCCTTGCGTATGAGCCAGTTGAGGGGTTTTGTGATGCCAGAGTAGTTGTCTATAAACCTTTGGTAGAAGTTAGCAAAACTCAAGGAAGACTGTACTTCCTTGACATTCTGGAATTGCAGCCAGTTGACAATAGCTTTGACCTTGTGGGGGTCCATGTGAATGCCATTCAGAGACACTATGATGCTGAGATACTCAACCTCTTTGGTGTGGAACAAGCACTTCTCAGGCTTGGTTGGGCTTGGCATGGAGGTTGTGTTTTTGAAGGCGTTCAAGGATTTGCTGGACATGCTTCTGGTGATCTTCCTTTGAGTCAGAGTAAATGAGGATGTCAACCAGGTAAACAATGATGAAAACGTCACTCATGTCATGGAAGATGTTGTTCATGAAGTATTGGAACATGGCAGGGGAGTTAGTTGTTTCAAAAGGCATTACAAGTAACTCAAGCAGACCATACCACATGTGGAATGTGGTTTTTCACTCATGTTCCAGGGTGATGCAAACATTATTGTAGCCAGAGCAGAGGTCAATTTTTGTATAAACCTTGGTTGGCACTGCAAAGTTGATTAACCAGATCACCAATAAGCAGAAGTGGGTAGCGGTTCTTCTTGATAATCTTATTGAGTCCCTGGTAGTTGATGCAAAGTCAGAGCAAGCTGTCCTTCTTCTTGGCAAATAGAACCAGAGCTCCAGCAGTGGAGGCTGAGAGGTGGATGAATTCCTTTCCAAGCATTTTGTCGGGGTAGTCCTTGAGGGCACAAAGCTCAATTTCTGACATGTTGTATACTTTGCTAAAAGGTGGGGAGGCCTCTCCTTGAGATCAATTGTATGGTCATAGGGACAGTGAGGGGGAATCTCCTTGGCATCTCCTTCAGAGAATACATCAGCGAATTCATGGTATTTCAGAGGAACTACTTCTTATAAGATCTGCTCCCTCAGTCTTTTTCTCCAGGGAGGTAGCATCTGCTCATAAGTGTTCTTTTTGGAAAGGAGGGCAAGGTGTGCAGCTGAAATGTGAGGGTTCCTTCCTGCATGGGTGGCCCTGATGATTTTAATGTCAAGCACCTCCAGGTTGATTGGGGGTGTCAGGCTACTAGTTGGAACAGGAGGGGTGTATGTCTGAGACCAGGTCAGGTAATTTGGTCCCTTGTACTTGTTCTGGGGAGTGTTGGGAGGTCAGTCAAAGGCCTTACAGACTTGGGCAGGCATTGGGAGCACAGTCAAGAATATTGGCCCAGGAAGCTTGGGACTGGTTTCGGAGTTCGGGCTTTTGGGCATTGAGTCACTTCCGAGGGCCTAGAGGTGTACAGTGGTCATTGGATGGTCTCTGAGTTCTGGGAACATCATGGTGAGCGTCCTCCAGTCAATGTTGGGGTTCG
Source organism: Termitomyces eurrhizus (assembly GCA_003316525.1). Lineage (NCBI taxonomy): Eukaryota > Fungi > Basidiomycota > Agaricomycetes > Agaricales > Lyophyllaceae > Termitomyces > Termitomyces eurrhizus. The sequence goes on from QFEW01023066.1 coordinate 25,953, forward strand.
TGTCCCATAGCCAGGGGAGTTCTAGTATGAGTGGAGTCAAGTCATAAAGCTGCATGACCAGGAAGTCCAATGTGAATTTGAAACCATTGTCCAGGGTCATGTGCCTTGAGTAAGACCTCCTGATAGGGCCAGAGGAGGAGGGGTTGCTGTTGAGTTGCTGCAAGTTGAGGGGTTGCTTGAGGGGGTGTTGAAATTGCCTGTTGCATGCATTCCATTATGATCATCATTCTATCCCAAGTTCATTCTATCACATGTATCCACATGTGATTATACTTTATCACATGTATCCACATGTGATTATTCTTTATTCACATGTATATAGTTTTCCAGTAGTATATAAACTGTAGATAGATCATCTGAAGTCCTCACTCTTTTTGACTTTGGACTTCAGTTAGTAATACTTTACTTGCTCAATACACTCTTTCTGACTTTGGACTTCAGCTTTAGTGACAGTTTCTGTCCCCTGTGCTTTGTCTGTCTTTAACACTTCCATTCATTATGGGTAAAAAGCCTTGGCACTGCGTCATTTGTAAGTCCTTGAAACTTCTTTAAGCCTGTCCATGATTCAGCTGTATCATATAAGACATATCTGGCAGCATATTCCTTCATCTGTATATTGTTTGTCATGCAGCAGTCGCATAGCAAATACTCCAACTCCTTGAAATACTGTGTTAGTTCACAGGGCTTTGTTTTGTCTTATTTTGGCAATGAGAAGTGGTTTCTGGGTGGCATGCGCTGGTTATTTGGCTGCTCTATACCAGCAGGTGTGTGTGTTGAAGTAGGAAGGGTGGTGGTGCTCGTGTTACTTAGCGTTGATATAGTAAGTATGGGCTTGGTTAGTTCTGAGTCGCTAGGTTCTGGCAATAATAACCTAGATAGCTCTTCTAGAGTAGTAAGCAGCATATGGTTTTCACCTGCTAAGTACTCAAAAGGTCAGGAAAAAGAGAAAAAGCTTTCAGCTAGACTATCTGAGGCAGCCTCAAGCTCCTGGTCTAAAGTCTGTTTTGGTAGCACACTTGGTAAGTGTGATGAATTAATGGTGCTTGGTTCAAAAGTGTTCTTCAACAGGAAGCAGCGCTGTCGCTGGGCTCAAGTTTTCAGCAGAATTCTGTCTCAATAGAACTCCTTGCAGTGGGCTCCAAATTGTCACGAGCCACGCCTACGCCACCCCAACTCCCCAGTAAGTCCTGCCTGGAACCCCTCCTTTGAGACCCAACCCCCCAGCGCGCCCCCGGAACACATCGGGATAAGACCGACTAGATCCGATGCCACCCCGACCAGGGCCGACCCAGCCCAACCCGATGCTCAACTCCCGGATAAGGCCCGAAGCCCCGCCAATGCGCCACATGTCCTGGACGCCGCCCCAAGCCTCGATCGATCATGCCGGAGGCTGCCCCCCACTTGACGCCGCCCTCCCGGCGCCATTCCCGAACCTGGGCAATACACCGCAACCCATCTACGCCCCCCGGGACTACACGACCGCAGAGGACTGACACCCGGACAATACGCCGCACAGGACGCACCACATGGAAGGGGGTACGGACCTTACCCAGGGGGCCGGAGCTCAGCCGGCACCTGGTACTTAACCCGCAGCTCATAGTACGTTACGGTAGTCTTGATATTGCTATAACTCGTCTCTATACTCTCCTGTCTATTTCCTACTTGTCTCAATCTATCTGCTTTACTCTCTCAAGTCTCTCGGCCCACTAAAAGTCTCACTTCAATTTTAACTTAGTCTCCCGGTTTCAGTCTCAGTCTCCCGGTCTCAGTCTCTTTTTCCGATCACCCCTCCACCCTAGCAAGGCTCCGCACCCCTGCCCCGTATTCCGGACTTAGCCCGGGATCCTGCTCCACCTCTTCCTACAAACTCCGGCGCTCCGTAGCCACCCCACACCCTACTTAAAACTCCAGAACTCACCCGGAGACTCTCCATAGACTTCGAGTCCGCCTAGTAAGGACCCGCTCGCCCCCGGAGGCCCCTGTCATCAGCGAAACCTGACACAAATAATGACGTCAACTGTAGTTGGGTGCACTGGATGTATATGCAGTACAACACCGTCTCCAGTGCCTGGCATACATGGTTGTGAGGAGTCCTGACAGGGTCCCAATGTGCTCAAGCAGAGGTGATAGAACGATGTACCAGATGATAGCGCCTCAGATGCTACTTAGCAGATGGTAAGCATCATAGTTTAAGCAAAGATATAGAAGAAAAGATGAGCAGCACAGCATGATGTGCCCTTAGGTAGCACCATAAATGACAAAAACAAGATAGATGAGGCTAGCACCTGACTTAGTGACAAAGTCAGATAAAGCTAGCACAATTTGAACGCTAAGTGTAACTGGGTGCTCAAGAGGTTACGATTCATTGTTATATACATGTGAAGTAGCTATCTTATATACTATGTGCTACTATGTTTTCTAAGATAAGTCCGTTTGCAGCACTATCTCCTAGCACCTCTTCTCATGGTTTTCTCTAACGGTAACTTGTCAACGGCAACCTTTTGCACATGGATGATGGCAACTAATGGCATTATGATCCACGATAACCAATGATAACTCTAAATTGACTTAGAATTATATGGGTCTGCTCACTTTTACTATAACTTTGATTGGCCAGGCTGTTCTGGGATATGGTCAGAAAATCCTTGACAAATGCTGTGAATGCTAATGTCAGCGCTATTCATTGTACCAGTTCCTGACAGGTCCAGATGTTGGGTTTAAGTATATTCTGTGCTGCCATCATTGATTCTTTTAGACTTATAATTGAAGTGCCTTGTCAAATGGCAGCACCTACTGCTGACCCCTTATAGAAGTGATCAGGTTTGGTTAGAGTCCCCCTCCCACCATTGTGTTGGCACTATACATTCTGAGCCTTCTTAGTTCTTGAAATAAGTGAGTGAAGTATGCTGAAGAGCTGGTAATTGGTGATTAGGGTAAATAGATAAGTCCTGTAGTAGAGTGCCAGAACTAGGGCTGCTCTATATCCCAAACTGATTGCTAGAGTCTCCAGTATGTCAAGTGTTGGTTGGCCTATAATGTCCCTTGATGCACTCAGTCTGAGTAGAAGCCTATTAGCAGTTAGCCTAGAGGGCCTCTTCGTCCTGCTCATCAGAGATTTCAGGGTTGTTCAGATCTTCTGGAAGCTTGTTGGGTACAAACTGTTGCTAGGATTGTTGACAGCCACGGTGGTGTTGAGCTGGGTCTGGGAGCGGATGTCACTGCCAGGGTTAGCATTGGGGGGACTATGACTTACTGGGGGTGGCTGCTGAGGAAAGGAAGTGGGCCAGGGTTCTGGTTCAGAGGGTTAGGGAGTTCTTCAGAGGACCAGGGTGGGCCTTCTCATAGATTCCAGGAGGCCTAGGAGTTTGAGTATTCGCTGTGGTCCTCCCAGTAGCGCTGGTCAATTTGCATGACAAGGGCCTTGTATCCATTGTAGAAGGGTCATTTTGGGGCGAGTTAGAAGATGTCCTTGATGCATTGTGGTAGTGCACAGCAGAGGGCATACCAGAGGGCACTATAATTCCAGCCTTTCTCATAAGCTTCTTTTTCAAAACATACAATGAAAGTGGTGAAGCGTTTTTTGGAATGCATCTGGAGGTTGAAAAGGTTGTCCTCAGCCTTAGCCATGGTGTCATAGATTCCGAACTTCCCAGAGAACTCATCAACAAAGGCTTGTCAGCAGGAGAGTGCCAGATTGTTGAGGTCAAACTGGATGAGGGCCATGTAATGGTTGAAGACAATCTCTTGAAAGTATGAGGTGGCGAAGGCCATCCTGGAGCTTTCAACCTGGAACATGAGCGGCTTCATCTGAAACATATTAAAACACTGAGTTAGGAAGATACACCATTTTCAGGGGTCCCAGCCCATAAACGTGTCAGATTTCTGAATATCTAGGCATGCTTCACAGATGAGAGTGTTACAGACGTTGTCTGGTCCTGCTGCGTTCCAGGAAGGGGGTTCTGCATTGTAGTAGTAACAATAGTGGTTACCCCCCCCCCTCCTTGGGGAGAAAAGGTGCTAAGAGCAGGGCCCACCCTCTCCTGGAGAGCCTCCAGATGGCTTACTTGGAGGTTTACAGCTTGGAGGTCCATTGTCTCAAGGGGGGTTGTTCCTGTCAAAGGGAGTTCTGGGTCTCTACACAGGGGGTGGCAGACGTGGCAGGCCAGGGGGTTGTCCTCAGGGGTTGACTGGGGGCAGCGGAGGTGGTCAGAGAGGGTTTGGTGGTGCTGAGTTGATCTGTGGTGGGCCAGGTGCTGGATCAGGTGCCAGGTTGTGTGGAGGACATTTAACTTGGAAGGGTTGAGCTTGCATTGGGGGCTATGTGTAAGGGTGACCTCTAGAGGCTGTGGCTCAGTCACATAGCTGGCAGAGGGAGATCCAAAGTGTATTAGAGTATGTACTGACAATATCATAATAACTACTCACCTGGCAGAGAGAGATACAAAGAGAACAAGTCTAGGGATTCCCTATGCCAGGTTGGATGCTTCTGGGGCTTCTGAAGCATGGGAAACAACTGTATAGTACAACAAAACCTTAAAAACTCGAAAATTGACTAACCAAACAACTGTGCAAACAAGGCAGAAAAACTCCAGACTTTAGAAGTCAGAAAGGCAAACTCTGGCTTATATAAGCAGTCTGGAAGCGGTGCTGAAGAGCCTACACTTGTCTGAATGGAAGCTAAAGAACCAGAGCACCTCAAGGGCTGAGAGTAGTACTAACAGATAGTGTTGAAAGAATAGAAACAGTAAAATGAAATAATGTCAGAAGAAATAAGAG